>PVLD010009914.1:0-73854 GCA_004027595.1 Dinomys branickii | reverse complement strand
ATATTCATATATATTCCTCTATACATACATACATACATTTTTGTCTTTTTCTTTTCTCCTTTCCTTCGTCCCATCCGTTCTCTGTTTTTGAACAGATTTCCTTCATGACTTTTAGTTTATATTCCCACCCTCGGGTTCTTACACCAGTGATATAATACGTTGCCTGCACATGTATCGCTGATTTATTTCACTTATGATTCTTTGTAAAAACATTTCTTGATGTAAGTCACTGCAAACCAATCCTTGCATTTCCCATAAATATGGAAATCTAAGCCCACCTGGCTGAGCATTATAACAACGTTTTACCCTATGATTTACCAAGTATGGGAGCATCTTGATTGTTGGGAAGTCCGAAAAATTAATTTTGCTGACTATATCAGTCAGTGCTTATTAGAGAATCAGATTTAATGAAAATACATACATATATAAGAATTAATAACATTGGCTTACAATGGTCACTCACAGAGTCACGTGTGAAAGAGTGAAAACGGCCTGTCTATGTACCAGGGATCCAAAGGATCCGGTCAAAATCCCGGAGCTCATCATAGTGTCCCATTAGGAGGGAAAGTGTCTGCAATGAAAGGCTGAAGAGTCTGTGCTGGAAGCCAGGACACAGCCTCCAAGGTGGAGGCGAAGACTGGCGCTCTTCGAAGAAACAGAAGTGAGCCTTCCTTCATTTCCCCTTTACACCCTGCAGGTGACAAGCTACCTGAAGGTGGCTCTTTTGTCTCCAGCAAATCGCCCAGCCACATTCAGAAGGAAGCCAATCCAGTTCAGCTGGGCATCTCTTACTCACGTTGACACAATCAGGTAACAATAAGACTACCACGAGCCCAGTATTCTTGATGTTTCTGAGACCTTGTGTGTCCAAACAGCCACTTCTCACTGGTACACAATTATCAACCCATAGTCACCACGTTACAGTTTCTAGTCACCATGGCACAGCACCCTGTTGTCATGCCAGTCACCTCCCACCAGGTCACAGTCCCTAGTGACCATTAAGTCACTCAACAGTCACTAAGTTAGTCACACTTATGAGTCCAAGTTCATGATCTGAATGTTTCTGTCTTCCCATCAATTTAGATGCCTAAATTTTAACCTTCAAGGTGATAGCATTATGTAGGGGGCTTGTTAGGACCTGGTCAGGACGTAACTACAGAGTTATGGGCAGGATTGCTGGACTTCTAAAAGAAGCCTGAGGAAGAGATTCTTCACTACATGAAAATATTACCAAAAAGCACCATCTATGATGAAGCAAGCCCTGACCAAATACTAAATCTTCAGGAGATTTGTTCTTAGACTTTGCAAACTCCAGAAACATAAAAAATAGATTTCTGTTTAGACACTTCCTGGTTTTAGTTTATTATGGCAGCCTGAGTAGACTGAGACACAGCACAACCCATCTTTTCTCAGTTTCATTGCCAGGGGCTGACACACTTCTGCAAAGAGCCAGATAATAGACATTTTCATTTCACATTATGCACAACCTCTTTGCCAGGTCACACTACTGAGATCCCAATATAATTTACCTGGAATTTCCCTCAGGTCATAACACACGAAGGAAGGCACCATGTTGATTGAATGTAGTATGTCAATAAGATGCCACCAGGTTCTAAGCATGATGACACCCCCAAAGCACACAGGAAATCCTCTAAAACTAAGCTAGCTTGGGACCAAGCTGGTTCTAGAGTGTTTGATACCAAGACTGTGAAGTCCACTAGTACGGAAAGCAGTATTATTCCTCGTGTCAGATGACTGTCCAGCTCCACGCTGCCTCGGTCTCATCCAACCATGTCAGGCCCCCTCAGCACATGTGATAATCTGGTAGCCAGACCTGTCTTCCCTGAGAGCAATATTTATTTGACCCTTTCATTTTTTTGGTAAAGTGATATATTTTAAAACACTTAAAGTAGAGAATGTCTTATAAAATTCCAAACAGATAGTTTCTTTTGGAAAGTATGCCTAACTATCAAGGAACAAAAGAAATTACAAAACAAAAAGAAAATCTGGCTGTGACAAACAGCGATTGTCTCTCATTTTTAAAGTGTATGTGCTGTTTCATTTAGTGATGCGCTTTTCCATCTCTTGTTTGGCTGCCTTCGTTACCTAGCCAGGGACAGCATTTCACCAAGGAGACTCAGCTGCGGAAATAAGGACAGCAAGAAAGAACAAAATCAATACAGTAACACATCACTTTTCCTTAGTATTAGCGGGGAAGGTGTCATTTTCCTCACCGGGAGAACTGATTGTCTCTCCCTGTACTGATCCCAACATTTTAAGGATGGGCATAGACTAGAAAACTCTGTAATCTCAAAATACAAAGCTTCAAAATTAAGTTTCTCGCTGACTGTCTGGGTAGGTGGGGTTTCTCAAGGAACTCTTCCTGCCTACCTATTAATGACCGCCAAAGTAAGGCTCAGCGCTAACCACCAAGGGTACTGCTACTTACAGCGTGCTAGAGTACCACAGCCAGTTTAATACTAGGAAGAGAGCCCAGTACCCCAGGAGTTTTCTTGCCCGAATCAAAGATTGAGAAGTATCAACAACTCTTCAAATATTAACTGTGAAGCAGAGAGAAAATCCAAATGTCTTAAGGTTCACAGCAAGAAAAAGATAATATACCTGTGTGTGTGTGTGTGTGTGTGTGTGTGTGTGTGTGTGTATTCACCATAGCAGAGATAATAATGGCAAACAGAGTCATAAATCTGGTCATGTTACCTGGCAATAACAATTCCAATTCCATTGCATACAGATGCAATGTAAAAGCAGGGGGGCCAGAGTGCTAGCAATAAATATTTCCAACCTATTCAGGACAAAGACACTTTTTATCTCAAGCCAGGACCTGACCTGAGCCCTAAAGACTTAGTGGAGAGTGAAACTCAGGACAGACATACAGTTGAGCTTCATGGACAGTGTCATCTTCCCAGTCACAGAACTAGAAATTTCTACACAGTTCTCAGTAAGTCTTATAACTCATAACAAGTAAGAAGAAATGACACTTTGATTGATTTCAATTTATCCATAATACAAAACTCAAACTATTGTTTAAGGCAATTTTTAAAAAAAGGAAAGAAATTTCTGCTTTTAGTTCACTCTCTTCTGCTTTTATCTAAGTCTTTTGTCTGTGGATAGATTGTTTTCTGATTTAAAATTTTCTAATTTACCCATAAATGGAGAGTTATGTCATGGTGTTAATAATTTTTTTAAAAAGATAATTCACAAAAGAATATCGGCACTGTCCATTTGGACATGAAAAGGTCTTACCAAAGAGTAGTTCTGTGTACCATCTCCACTCTGTACCTTCCGATTCCTTCCAATGTACAACTTATGTCTCTCTCTGTATTAGTTAAATGCAAGTTTGCCATATAATTGAGTACGATATTGTGTATAATTAGGTTTTCCTTTTTATGAGAAAAATATGCAAAATCTTTATATTTAAAGCAGAGATTTGCTATGCTTATGATCAGTAAAAATGTGAACTAACTTTAATCAGTATGTTTCAATCCTATTCCTCTCTTCTTAGAAATGCAGATTACCACAAAGATGCTTTCAAGTAGCTGCAGATCGGTTTGTTTCATTTTCTCTTCTACCATTTCCCAAATTATTCCCCCTTCTCTCTTCCCATCTGTATTCTTACCTCGCAATTTTATTTTATTGAACATCAAGTTTAATACATATAAGGTATAAACATAAGGTTATAAATTATGTATGTAAAGAAAAGTAAATCTATATTTTCCTCAAGAAACTCACAATCCAATCAAATGGACATTTTATTAACGTGTGTATTTATTCTTTCTACCACTAATAACTGAGTGACCAATATATACCTGTAGTTGTGCTAGAGGTGGGTATCACGACAAGGCATCCTCTGTGGCATAATGGCATTTAAAACCCAGTGGTAGTTAATAGATAAAAATGTATCAAGATACTGTGCCTTAAAACTGACTAAACTTCTGTGAAAGCAAACAGGTCCTCTACAGATAGTAAAGTGAGCAATTTCCTCAGAGACTTATTTTCCTTATCAAAAGAGGGCAAAAGGGCAGATAAACCAAAAGAAAATCCAGCATGGTCTGGGTTCTACTATATACAAAGAACTCTAAGAATATTTAAATAGAAGAGGTGCTATATTCCCAGCAAAGGAGACACATAAACTACAGTATGCAAAGGTCAAAGTGTGTGGCCCGTTTAGATAATGGGAGGCCTTTCCTTCTGGTGGTGGTGGTGGCGGCGAGGGAACCCGAGGCCTTCGCCAGCTGCATCCCTAGTCACCCTTTCCTTTTATATTTTAAAGCAGTGTCAATGTTTCCCAGGCTAATCTTCTGCCCTCAGCCTTCCAGAGTTCTGGGATTATAGGCATGTATCAAGCAGGCCTAGCTTGAAAAGCCTTTCTATAGAGCTGGAATGTAACTTCTGCAATAGAGAGAAGCAGTTTTTGAAATAGTGAAAATAGATGATGAGAAAATAGGTAACAGAGTGATCTGAATAATCATTCATGCCATTGCCAGAAGTTTGAACTTTATCGTTAGACAAATGAAGAATTGTATTTGTAAACCAACAGGAATAGGTGTAATAGGAAGGGAGGGCATCTGGGCAGAGAATGGGAGGAAATTCCAATAGCAATACAGTATGAGTATGTAGAAGCCAAAAGTCCATGTGTAATCCACTGATGTAATTCAGATACTAATTATAAATTTCACAGTTAGGGTGGCAGCAGCTGAAACTAACAAAAGCACAGCACACATAATGGACACAACAACATAATACGTCCAAGGAGTCAATGACTAATAAATCCAGAAAATTAAGAAAGGAACAGAGCAACAATGACTCCAGGATTTATGATGGGAACTTCATGTATTCAGCTAAGAACTTGCCTTGATTAGAAATAAATAAATATGATAGAGATATCATGGAAGTTTCAAGTCTGTGGCTCAACAACAAAAAAAAAACTTGGAGACTTTTATTGTCTGATCAAGTACAGTTTGGAACCACAAAACTTCCTGTAGTGAACCAATGAATAATAATTCCTGGGTGTGAACTGCAGAACAGGAAATACAGAAGGTTAAATGCCAATCTAGTACTACTGTCTATGTTCAAAAGCATGGAAGATGGTATTATTAAGGGATACAGTGAAACCACATCTGAAAAAAAGGTGATCTAGAGCACTACTGCGCCACTGAAGTCAAAAGACAATGCAATGTTTTCAGGGACTTCGTAGACACTGATGTGAACAGAGAGAACAGTAGGTCTAACAGGAATCTGCTTTGCAATTCATTAGGGGTGTTAGTACTGAGAGAACGTAAAACTCTTGCCTCTGTATGCATTTCTCTCTCCCAACTCCACGAGAGAGAAAAATTTAATGCACTAATTGGGCAGATTCAGGATGGATAGGCACAGTTACTCTACTTTAAAATTTTGCTCTCGTCTACTCTGTAAGCCAAGGCTATCAAACTGAGAACACCCTGTAGGAATACGGTTATTTTTCTTCTCCTTATAAAGGAGAGCAACATAAAATGAATGATCACCATGTCAGACTTTGAGGCAATGGAGATTTACCAAGTAAAAGGGTGGTTCTGTGTTTGCTTGAGGCCAATTTACGTAATCTAACACATCTAAGGAAGAAGTAGGAGTTGTTAGAAGGAGTTACAGTCACAAATGCTTTGTTTTGCACTATAATTTATTCAGCAGAATAAGCCAATTCAAGCTATGTGAATATCTTGAGACAAGATTTGGACATTCCTCAGATACTAAGCCAAGTATCATCAAGGTACCATATCACTAAACTAACAGGGCAATGAGTAATGAGAAACCAGATTGCAAGAAAATATACTACTGTTGCATTATTTACTTTTAGAAGTCTATTTCATTATTTTCATAGTTTTTATCTTCTGAGATTTTTCTAAATACTTTCATTTTAATGTGAGCAAGTTTTTCATTATGTTCTTGGCTGCTATTCTCATAGATGCTTTAAAATACAACTATGCAATGCATAATTTTGTGGCTGCCCTTTTAGTTTCCAGTTGGTGTGCTGTACAGATACCAGCATTCCAGATTCTGCTATATTCTTTCGAAAAGTTTTACAGCTCAGTCTGGTGGCACAGACCTGTCATTCCACCACTCTGGGAGGCTGACACAGGAGGGTCACAAGTGTAAATTTAATGTGGGCAATTTATCAACTTAATGAAACTGTCTGAAAATTTACAAATACAAAAAGTTGAGGATGTAGCTCATTGCAAAGCCATCACTTCAATCCCCAGTACCACACACAAAAATGTTTCTTTCCAGTAAAATTTTATTTCTGGATTTCATATCAGTTTCACAACTATGTTCAATTTTCACAGTATTATTTCATGTTTCGTGTTTTAGATTTCCTCCCAACCATTAGAAACTCTCAAATTACACAAACACTGGCAGTGTGGGGATGCAGTGCATGGGCTGAAGTTCTGGGACCTCTGAACTCTAATGAGTTTGCTTTCACCCTAGCCATGAGTTGAGGTGCTCCCAAGCTTCATTTAAAGAAGAGCTTTCACTACCATTAAAAATAAATTTTTGAGACCACCAAAAAAAAAAAAAAAACCTAAAAATGAGTGTTACACTTTTTTTCTTCTAGGCTCTTTCTTGGTTTGGATCTCAAACATTGGTTTATATCTTTTGTCCATAGGAAACCTATTTTGAATTTGCCCCATACATGAATTGTCAGGATTTAGTCAGAGATTTAGGTTTGTTCACACATAGAAATTTGGCTATCTCTTTTCTGTCTGTTTCCTTTATAGACTCTCCTGCCTTCAGCAGCAGTGATTGTCTTAAATTCTGTCTCACAATTCTTTAGGCGAATCTCCTCAAATATCTCAAAATAGGATGATTTTTAGATTTATTGACCTGCCAGTGAAATTCTGAATATAGTTTTTAAAACTTCATTTAAGCATAATTTATTAAGGAAGTTTCTGTCAGTACAAAACATAACAAGGTTATCTCTCTTATTTAAGAAATAATGCTTTAATTCCAACTGCTCAATATTGCATTCACTTTTCGGTATCCATTGATTCCTTTCCAACTTGAAATCACTTAAAATCACCGAATTGTTTTTGAGTTTTGTTCATCATGAAGCAAGTTTCAAATAAGACTAGTAATTGATAAAAACAACATAGCATCAACATTCTTGTCTTTCAGATATATGCAAATTATTTTGAATCAACCTTCAATTATACCATAAAGTGCAATGTTCTGTTATGGCAGCAGAAGATATAAAAGCTATAAGAGCGAAAGGGAAGGGCAAGCCTCTTTCCTTCCCTATAATTATATGCAGGCAGCCTGCACTAGGGTGAGTATATGACTCACACTCCTAATCCCAGCACTAGAACATGAAGTAATGGCAAACTCTAGATTTAGCCGCCTCCAAAAAGCGCACCCTCGTGACCACATCAAGCTTTTGGGTATACGTCCAGACACAAACCATAACATTCTGCTCCTGTCCCGCCAAAGACTCAAGCACAGCTCTTTATGCAAAAGGCACTTAGTCCATCTTTAAGAGTTGCCAAATTCCTGACAGTTTTAGCATTGTTGAAAAGTTTAAGTCCCAAGTCTCCTCTGATATGTAAGGCAAACTCTTAGCTGTGAGCCCCTGTACAAATTAAAAGGAAGTTAAACACTTCCAACATTTAATGACACAAGATAAACATTTTAAAAGTTATAAATAGGAAGCTATAAAGGAATAGGACTAAAGCAAGTATGCAATCCAGCAGGGAAAACATTAAGTCCTGCAGTTTTATGTGCAGCATCCAAGGGAATCTGTGGCAACTTGTGAGCTTTAAATGGCTGGGTGGCTCCACCCCTATGGCACTTTTGGTGGTTGTAGCATCCATGGGTTTTTTCTTGGGCTGCCTTTGCTCTCTCCTTGTAGGTTTTTTTGGATGATTTACTTTTTTGGCTTCTTAAAAACTTTTGGAGTTTATATTGCACCTTTAGCTTTAACCTCACAGTCTTACACACGGCCATTTTACAGGCACACCGCCTGGCCTCCCAGGCCTTCTGAAATCAGGGTGAAAGACTTCTTATCTCCACAACTCTTCCATTTTGTGTGCATCTGAAACCAGTGCTATGTGTGGATGATGCCAAGGTCTGATGCCAGCTGGAGCAGTAGCCAGGCTTTTCTCTCTCTTGGCTATAGGAGTCAAGGGCCTGAACTGCTGAGCACTCTGAATCCAGTTTTGAGGAACAAATTTTTTAGATTGCCACCATTCTGGAACATGGTGTGGCCACTGCCATCCTGCAACACCGATGATATGAACAGAAGAAGCCTCTGTTCTGAGGCTTTCTTCTCCAAGCAAAGTCTTTTACTTTGGCAGTTTTGAGTCTACAAAGCGGGGAGACTTGCTGCCTTTTGTGGTGCCCTGAGGCCATCTTTTATATTCTCCTGTTCCTTCTCAGCAGTCAAGCTCTCCTCTGCTCTATCTTTGCAGTCCACAGCTTTACTAGAGCTTCCTTGGTGGCCAAAAATCACAACATTTTACATCATTTTTCTGGGCTCTCTGCTCTTGGTTCTCATCATAAAGCTGATTAAAAATCCCAGCAGTAGCCATGCCACTTCCTCAATATTAAACTGCCTTGAAAATGATTTTTGAGAGTTTAACTAGTCCACTGCTTTTAATCTCAGTCTCATACAAAGTCTCTGGACATGAGCAAAATGTAGACAATTTTTTTTTACCAAGCTATAACACACATCATCTAGAGTCCAACAACCAGTGCAGTCCTTCTTCCCAGCAGAAACCTCCCGAGGTTGGTTTTTACTTGTAGGACTTTTATCATCAACCTTTTGGTCTTCCGAGCTCTGATCAGAATCTCCCATACAGAACAGCCTACAGTGCTCCAGATCAACTTTTTTAGTCAAAATCTCCAAACTTTTTAAATCTCTTCCCACAGGCTATTCCCAAAGGCACTCCTGAACCACATGGTCAGGTATAGTCATGGCAATGACCCCACTTCTGGTACCAAATACTGGCTTAGCTACTTTTCACTCATTGTTGAGACAAATGACTCAACATCTAAAGTTAACAAAAGAAGATTTATTTAGCTCATAGTTTGTAGAGGTTTTAAACCATAATCAGCTGGCTCCAAGACAGAGTGGCATGGCAGAGGGGCAACGATTCATGGTTGAGGAAGATGTAAAAGCTATAAAAGCAAAGAGGAAGAGCAAGCCTCCTTTCCTCCCTATACTGTATGCAGGTTACCTAGGCCAGGTTGGTAACTCACTCTACAGCAAGTACTCACAATAGAATGTAGCACTCACACCCCCAACCCCAGAACCTAGACAATGAATCAATCACAAACTTTAGATTTAGTTGCTCCAAAAAGCCCATGCCCCATGACTACATGAGGCTTTTGGGGTGATATCCAGACACAAATCATAACACAGTGGTAAACAATGAAAAAATTAGTCTTCTTATGGAATTAATATTCCAATTCAGGGTGCTTAATTTGTTATTTTACACAAGTAAACAAATAATACTTTGAGATAATTTATCAAAAGAAAACAAAGCAGAGTAGTAGCATGATATAATAGAGATTCACATGCCAGGTGTGGTGGCACAGACCTGTAATCCCAGCACTAGTAGGCTGAGGCAGGTAGATCACCAAAAGTTTAGACCCAGACTAAACTACATGACAAACTCACAGTGATTTCAAGTCTAAACTACATAGTGAGACTCTGTCTCAAAATAATTAATGAGAGAATTGTAATTTAGAAAGTTGTCATTGATATTCTATCCAAAGAAGTGGCATGTGACCTGAAATATGAATGATGATCAGAGCCTCATGAAACTGTAATCTATTATGTTTATCAGTCATTATTTTATATCTCTGAGATATATACAGATAACTATATTTTTCTCATTACCTCTTCGAAATATATTGAAAAGCTCAGCCAGAGACACGGCCATGTAGAAGTTCAATAAATTTCTTCCTTCTGGTCAGCATGATTGTTTGAACCTGCATCTTGAGATATTTTAAATTATAAAGCAACAAATGAATTGAATATATGCATAATGTCAACATCTCTACATGATTGCATTCAATTGTATTATCTGCTGACTGGAACATTTTCTTTATTTTTTAACCAAAGGCATTTAATTTCCCTTATTTATCTGTTCCCCTTTCTTCACTCCAAATTACATAGCACAGATATATATGTAGGCATACAAATGAAAGTAGGTTTAAAATATTACTGAAAGTAGGGATACAGTAAGTATTGTCCCTTCCTCTCCACACTAGCAAGGGTCAGAAGTAATGTCTCACATTTAATAGGCAGGCAATTGATATAACTTGAATTATTACAAAAAGTCATTATGTAAGTACAGAAAGACATTAAATGGCCATAAATGGAGTTAATCAGACAAAATCAGGTAAATGAAAGTATGGCCCCAAGGTTTTATATTCTGTCCAAGTAGAGATTTTCTACATAAGTAATGGAGAAAACATTATCAATCCCTAGAAATTAAAATTTATAACATCAAATTCCCAGTGAATAAATCTCTATTACATACCTCAGGGATATGTTTTACTTTGCAACGCATGGCATAGTTCTCTGGATAACATCTAGTAAATATATTCACATCTTTAGCTTTTAAACGTCACCTATTGAAGGGAAATGATCCTGTGTAAACTGGAAAAATCCTCTTTCTAAGCCCTGTTCTGTCATTTCTAGAGAAGGAAAAGGTCGGTTTGCTGAACAGGATTTTCTAAGAAATTTCTTGATGCTGTGTATTTACTCTAGTTGCATCATCTCTGAGAGTACCTAGGTCATTTTGAATCATATCTCTAAAATGCCCCAAGATTTGCCAATCCAAGGGAACTCTAAGCAGGCAAGGACTTGGATCCCCAAGTAGTACCACCTGACATACCCTAGGAACCGAGCAAACAAATGCAATCTGAAGAAACAGACTTCCTGCTTGTGTGATGTCAGGTATCCATTGGAATTCTGGTCATGCTATAGAACACACAAAGCCAGTGATGTCACTACCATGTATCCCCTTCCCATAGTAACTTGTTGCTGAGCAATTTGCCTAACCAGCCACCACTGTACCGCTGAATGGTGCTGTTCTTAGGTATAATTCCCTCATGGATTCTGCCAAGAGATGCTGTTGAGACAAATTAATTAGGAAAAAAAACCCTACTTCTTTCCTGTTTATTTTTTCACTTTTTACTACATGTCATTTGTTAAGACAAATACAACATGCATACAGTCTACCTTATAGGAGAACAATATTCAGTAATCATCATTTCAAAACCATTTGCCTGACTTCGAAGACTGCACCCTAGGTTTGCTTTAAATACAGTGCACATAGAATTGTGGCATACACAAAACACTTAATCATAAGCTTTCTCAAATTATATTTGGAAATGTTTAGGTTTGTCCATATTAGACTGGTTCCTTTTTTATTTTTCTCTATCTCATAC
Organism: Dinomys branickii; assembly: GCA_004027595.1. NCBI lineage: Eukaryota > Metazoa > Chordata > Mammalia > Rodentia > Dinomyidae > Dinomys > Dinomys branickii. The sequence goes on along the minus strand of PVLD010009914.1, from coordinate 62,406 downwards.
AAAATAGTTCCTGTATTCATTACTTTTTCCACCATAATATTTTAATCATCTTAATTTGACTCATATACAAGTTTCCTTTTTGTATGTTTGTTTAACTTTTGTTGTTGTTAAATTTGTTTTGGTTTGGGTTTTCTTTTTGAGACAGGGCCTCTTTATGTAGTTCAGACTGGCCTTGAACTCACTATGTTGTACCAGATAGCCTTGAACTCAAAGCAATTCTCGTACCTCAGCCTCCTGAGTGCTGGAATTAAAGGCGTGCACCACCACACCTGGACATACATTTCTTAAATATTTAGAATTATGGTATTAAATTGGGAACAGGGCTCCCAAAGCAGGTAAGTGCTGGCTTTCCTAGAAAGGCTCATGACAAAGAGCTTACGTGCTGTTCAGGAGTTCATGAATCCTGAGATTCTATTTACTTCCAAATAAAGAAAAATGCAATTCTACCTCTTCTAGTAAAACTCAAATTAATAAATATACTCCATAATCACTTTAATTCCTTAACACCCTGAGATATCCAATTTGTTTCAATGGTGTTTTTAAGAAATATTTCATCTCAGAAAATACACGTGTAAACATAAAAACTCCCAGACTAAGCCCTTATGTGTAAAACACTACACACTGAATATAGGATGTTGTATTAAGGACAAATCTGATATTTTTATCATAATAGTTTATACTTGCAATAAGTATGGGAGAGTAAAAAGCCAACTCCCAATGAGTCCTCTTTATGTATTCCAAGAAGAAAATGTTTTACCTATTAAAAAGCATTATTTTGAATCATATAAAACATTAATTTGCAAGCACCAAGAATATAATCAATCATGGACAATTCAAAAATAAAATTGCATGGTAACAAAAATACAATATATTAATACATGAAATAAATCATTTTGTCTATCATCTCTGAACTGGGTCTAACAGAAGGAAATGTTCTAGTTGAGGAAATACAGTACTGTTTTAACAGAGGGGCTCACTACCTTGCTAGTGGCTGAAACCAACTCTGTATGATCCACTATGAGCAACAGCATAGCAAAACCCTTCTCTGCTTTATGAGAACTTGTCCTTCTTTAAACACTGTAGCTTTGTTTCCTTAGGGACCTGATAAAATGTCAACCGGGTTACAAGGCAGTACTAATTACAGTAGAAATGATCTTTGATTGGAAGGTTTCACTTGGACTGGGAATAACCACAAAGAAATGATCATGATTCATTCTTTGAGTTTCTTTGAGTATGATACCCCTTGTCTCCAGATATGGTCTGTTAATTGACCCTAGAAACTAACCTATGGGAATAATACAAGAAATTTTGGCTCATATAGGCCTGAAGTTTCTATGTAAAGGAGATTGTAACTTATCCTCTGTAGATTTCATCTCCCTGTATCTAATCGATGTTCTTCTGGGTGTATGACATGCTAGCAGGACTCCTGCAGGAAAGAACTGCCCAGCACTGCCTTGTCAGAAAGACATAATTTCTTTCCTATGCAATGTTGAGTATATTGGCACCAAATGCACTCTATGATGGCCTTGTGGCTCTGAATGTTTCATACATAGCTATTCCACAATGAAATATGCTGTAGACATAATATGCTCGGGTCTCCAGCTATAAATAAACATGTTATTCCAGAAAGATATAATAGGCTATATTTCCTAATGTGTATACATGAGTTATCACTAGTAGGCACCAAGGGCAAATGCATTCTCTTCAGGTAATAGGCATGCAATAACAAAATTAACTAAAACTGGTTTGCTTTTTACAACAATCTACCCACAATGCTGATAATGTCAATGATAAAATATGTTTCCCCATAGAGATCATCTTTTCTCACTTCAAAGCATTTCATACTTGCCAAGAACTATTTGCCCAGCATCATTAAATTTTCAAAGGGGTTAATGTAAATTTAAACAGAGTTAGAACCCATGATGCTATGCAGGATTTTGCTAAGTGAACCAAATGAATGATTACTAGAAAAGTCATTTCCATTTTTCAGTTACTTCTTTTTATCAAAACTTTTTCCAATAAATCTAGAATTATTAGTAAGTAAGGCAACTTCCCCCACCACTACCATAACATCAACCCGGAAACTGAAAGATGATATAAGGAAGAGAAAAGATTTGCCGGGTGGTTTAGTAATGGTTACATAAAACAGCTTAGGTAAAACAAAAATGCAACTGTTTTGAATCTTCATTATACTCTGCCCTATACTTATATTTAGTGACACAAATCACAAGGAAGATATAAATTTGAAGTAATCTAAAAGCCATATGGATAGCCATAAGATAGGAAAAGCTATGAGAGCATTAACTGAGACCTGCCTGTTATCTGTCATTGGAGACCTGATCTACAAACTCATTTAAATTCTAATATAGGCATAGCAGAAATATCAAAAAAGACGTTTATATTTGTTAGGACAAAGGGTCTACGCAAGGTGACTGGTTCCTTCCCTGTACATCACAGGACCCAGCAACTGGACTGGAGGGAAGAGTCTAGGTGCTGTCTCCTCCTGCCTACACCAGTGGGGGAACACCAGGCATACAGTAAGAATCCAGTAGGGTATACAATGGAAAGGCAGAACTAGCAAGTTGGAAAGAGTAAAACTAGACCCATGTCTATCACCATGCACTAACTAAAGTTAAAATGGATCAAATAGCTAAATATTAAAATAGAAGCAATCTACTGGGAGAGAAAGTAGGTAGAAATCTTGTAGGCAACGAACTCATGAACGGAACCCAAACTGTGCAGGAATTACTTCAAAGAATCAATAACTGGGACTTCATCTTATTCAAAAGCTTTTACACATCAAAAAAAAAAATCACCAGCAGAGGGAAAAGACAACCAACACAGTGGGAAAAAAATTTAGCCAATCGTCCCTCAGACAAAGGACTTATGTCTAGAATATGTAAAGAATTGAAAAAACTCAGACCCTCCAAGTCCAAAACCTCAATCCAAAAATGGGCATCTGAGATGAATACACAATTCTCAGATGACGAAATACAAATGGTAGCTAAATATATGAAAAAATGTTCAACATCATTGGTCATTTGAGAGAGGCAAATTAAAACAAAATTGAGATTCCATTTCACTCCAGAAAAAACAGCTATCATCAAAAGTCAACCAATAACAAACGCTGTTGGGGCTGTGGGGAAAAAGGTACCCTTGTCCACTACTGATAGGAGTGTAGACTGATGCAACCACTGTGGAAATCAATGGGGAGGTTCCTTTAAAAACTAGGATTAAAGGTCTCATTTGACACAACTATTCCCCTTCTGGGTATCCTCCCAGAAGAATTAAAGCATTGTACCATAGCAACATATGTGCACACATATTTATAGCAGTGTAATTTGTAATAGCTAAATCTTGGAAACAACTAAAATGCCCATCAACCAAAGAATGGATAAAATAGATGTGGTATTTTTATACAGTGGAGTACTACTCAGCCTTAAGGAAAGATAAACTTCAGATTTTCATGGGTAAAAGGATGCAACTTGAGACCATAGTCATGAGGAAACAACTCAGACTCACATGTGTTGACATCATACTGTCTCCTGGTGTGAGAAGTTGACTCATTGAGGTCTAAAAGGTACAATAGTTGTAAAATGGGAAGAATTCTTTAAAAGGAAAAAGGAGCTAGGATGGGGAAAAGAGGAAAGGAAGGAAAGGCAAAGGGAGAAAAATGCAACTTAGCTATCTTAGTGTCTCTTAGTTCACTGAAAGGAACTTTTGTGCTGATATCAATTGGAGAATTATTTTAGCCCACACTTTTATGCTGTAACTACTTGATCCAACATACAATGGATTACCTATTGTTATTCTCCTATTATTTTGTTATGAAATTCTTTTTCAAGTTTTTTCCCTAAAATAAGAAAAGAACTTTAAAAGAATCCATTCATCTCTCCAAAGAGAGATGATTTTAAAATAAAAATCTCTGTATATGTACTCAGAAATGTTTGAGCACAGTACCAGTGAGATAAGGATTGTGTTTTAATTATCTTCAACTAGGCTAATGTCTCTGAAATTCAGTAGACTTTGTTCTGAATGTTTTAGGGTCCCTTCCTTTCAAAGTCTATGTTTATTTAATTGATTTCATGTCTGACTATAAGTAGAAACTTATAAAAGAAAGGCATATTCATTAGTAAACTCATCCCTCTTCCTGGGAAAATAAATCACAACATGGCATAGTTGGGTAAATAATTGCTTTTCTTTTGCTCTTTGAAATGCCTTTTGTATTATAATTTTGTCTTCTCCAGGCTTAGTTATTCCCCCTATATCATTGATTTTTAAAAAACTCTTTGAAAGTTCTTATCCCATAGCTGCCTCCACAGCACAAATACTATGGTAGAAATGCAATGTACAGCAAAGCTTCTTAATTCATAAGAGCAAAAAAATAAAAAAGGAGAACAGTGCCAAAGAGGAAGAGTGAAGGACCAGAGTAGAAACTATCACCATGCCTGTATGACCCAGCCATGCATATCCAAAACTCTGCTCCATCAATACCTGAGAATGATCCTAAAATCAATCAAATTTGTAGTCCATCCTAACTGTCAATTCCACCCTTTATTAACCTCATACATAAACACATCTCCTGCAACCATACTTAATCTTCAAAGAAAGACATTGACAAGTATATAATTGTACCTAACATGATACAATTGTCCTGCACACACCAGAAATGCACTAATCTCTTTCCCAAAGTCTCAACAGTTACAGTATCTTTCCAAAGTTGATATCTCTTCTGAGACTCAGGACAAACTTTGAATCTCTACAAAAATAAAAAACCTGTTATGTAATCACAAGGTACACTAGAAGAAACAAACATTCTCATTCCAAAGAGGAGGAATGAGGGACAGGAAACAATCAAAGTATTGGACCAAAGCAAAACTGAAACCTAACAGGAAAAAGCTTAAGTCCTAAAGCACAATAGCTGACATCTGGGGAGATAGTAAAACGTGAATTCCAAAGGGCTTGGGCAGCCCCCCCCCCATGGCATTGCTGGTTGTAGCCCAGATGGACTCTCTCTTGAGGTGGCTCCACTCATAGCCTGCAGGTTTTCTTGTCGCACAGTCCACATTCCTGGCGTCTCTGACTTCTTGGAGTCTTCACTGCCCCTTCAGCTTCATGCATTGCCTACTTAGAGACTCCTTGCATGGGCTTTCTGGCTCATCTTTGAAATTCGGTGGAATTTGGTGGAAGCCTCCCTGACACTACAACTCTTCCATTCTGCATGCCAGTAAAAGCATTATTTGTTTCTGCTGCCAGCAAGAGCAGTAGCTAGGAACCTCAGAACCTGACTGCAACAGCCTCTGAATCCCTAACTGAGCATGGTGAATTGCATTCCAAGGAACAAATCCCATAGGAGGCCATTCTCAAGCAGCAATCCCAAGGATGTCTTGTCAAACGAACAGCTGACACTTTTACACCTCCAGTGTGTGGGTTGCTGACTCTTCAGATGCCTTCAATCATTCTAGTCCCTGTATAAAGTACTTGGTTTCTTTTTAATGGCACTAATTTCTTTAAAGTCACATATCCTTTGGCCCCAACTTTACTTATGGTTTCTTCTTGGAAAGAATTTAAGTTTTTCAAATTTTTCTTCCATATTTTTATCTCTGATTCTCACTATAAACCTCATGCAAAGTACTCAGCAGTATTCAGTCTATGGCCTAAATTCTGGGATGTCTTAAAATTTCTTCCACCAGATTAAATACTCCACTGTCCTTAATCTCACCTGCAAAATCTCAGGTCATATGCATAATGTAAACACATTTTCTGCCACATTATAACATAGATGGCCTCTAGTCCAAGTGTCAAGTGTTTATTTCTAACTGAAACATCCTGAGCCTGACTGTTAATGCCTACATTTATACTCGCATTCTTGTCTTCTGAGCTTTGACTAGAATAACCAGTCATGCTCTACTTCATGTATTCTAAGTCTTCTCTGGCCTGTCTCACCAAACCTTTCCAAATTTGTGGAACAAATCAGTTCCAAAAGGCTCTAAAGCACATGGTCAGTTGCAATCATAGCAACGATCCCACTTACCAAGTGCCAATTTCCAGCTTTCCCATCCCTGAGAAACGACACCAAACACTCACAACTTAGAGGACAAGAAAACTGATTTGTCTTGCAGTTTAAAGGAATGCAGTCATGCTGGCTCCAAGGCAGGACCATCATGCCAGATGTGCATGGCAGAGCAAAGTTACTCTGTCTATGTCAGCCAAGAAGCAGAGGGTGGGAGGAACTCTGCAAAGGAATGGACAGCAGTACTCAAAGCCACAACTCCATGAGCCCCCCAGACATACATAAGAATATGATTTAGTAATCTGTAGGCATTTCTTAATCTAGTAAACTTGATGTATCAGGATTAACAGTTACATTAACTCAAAAAATTCTATAAATTTACACTTTTATATTAAGTCCTACAGAGTCACACTTTTTATATTCTATTAAAACATCATCTTTTTTTTTTTTTTTTGGCGGTACTGGGGATTGAACTCAGGACCCTGCGCTTGCTAGGCAAGCACTTATTCCACTGAGCTATATCCCCAGCCCCAACATCATCTATTTATTAAGCATTCTTATGTTTTAGATCTTGTGGTTCATTGAATTATGTCCTCCACCTCTAGTTATGTCCATGTCCCAGAACTTATGAATATGACCATATTTGAAAATAGTCATTACAGATGAAATAAAGTTAAGGGTCTTGAAATAGTATCATCTTGTTTTACCCAGGGAGGCTCCAAATCCAGGGATAAATGCAGTCATAAGATTCAGAAGAGAAAACATAGAGGGGAAAACCATGTAAAAATGGAGGCCAAAGCTGGAAGTATACAGCAGTAAACCAAGGAATACCTTGAGCTCTAGGAGGCCTACAACCCCGGTAGGAGTGGAGGAATTCCTTTATTTGAGTAGATATGCAGAGGTTTTGTTTTAAATTGCACAGATTTGTGAGTTTCCTTCCTTTTTGGAGAGAAGAGAGGATCCCTTTCTCCTAACAAACAGATTTTGGACTTTTGATCTACAGAACTCTGAAAACATAAACTCCTGTTATTTAAGCCATCTAGTTTGTGGCTATTTATATGGCACCTCTAAACATTGAGCCATAGGCATTTATGAGGGTCTCTTGCATAAACATTTGGAACACTACCATGTTTAATTCTCTATTGAAAATTTCTGGATAAAATTATTCTTAACATTGTGAAAATAAAATCTCAAGGTTTATTTATATCCACATATATAGAAAATGCTATAGTCTTTGTTTCGACCCATTTCTGTTTGCCTTAAACCCTATAACCTTTCTACTTCCCTAGACACAGTCACACGGGGGCAGGTATGAAGCCTAAGCTCAAGTGAGCTCTCTCGTTCACGGTGCATAGCGTGGCTCTCTACTTCTGTTTGTACTGCCCACTGATATTTTCTGAACCTTCAGGTAAAATAAGAGCTCAGAGTTTGATCCCTGAACTGTTTTTCTCTCTTTTTACTTACCTGGTTTCATCTTAAAGTTTATTTTTCCATGTAAAACTTATGCTTTTCTCATTGATTTTTATTATTTTCTTCAGCCACAGTTCTCATTCCTACTTCTCCTGCCTACCAAGCTCACAGTTACAAATATGCCTTATCATATGTCAATAAGGTAGTCATTGCTGCAATTTACAGTTCAACCCTGCTGCATATGTGTAATAAATGCATTTTTCTTGACTGTTAAACTAGCACTTTCTTCTTGGTGACCATATATCAAAATATAATCCTGTTTCAAATGTTTTGCTTTGAGAACTTACATTTGTCTGTACACACACACACACACACACACACACACACACACATATGAAATCTGAAAACATAGGTCACATGATATTTCCTCCAGATTGAAAAAAGTTACAAATAAAAAGTGTTATACTTTAAACACATACACGTGGAATGAGTTTTTTCCTGGAAATTAATTTATCACTTTGCTGAGAAGATGGTTTTAGGAACTGTTAACAAGAAAAGAATGCATTGTGTTTAAAGTAGCTTCTTGTCATTGATCTCTGATCTTGTCTACAAAAGATTTCACCCCAGTACTGAATTATTTGCAGTATCTGAAATTATGTGGTCTTGCCTTCATTTATCCAAGATTTAAAGCAATTGTATTAGCCTGGCACTTATGGATATGTCCTTTTTCTGAATACATCCTAGTGCTTGGATTCATCTCCTTAACTCTTCTCTGAGTCATAAAGTTGCCCACCATAGCACTGGGGATCTTTATTGAAGAAGAAACTTTTAATTAAGTTAGATGGACAGAAAGGGAATTTTTAACTAACTTACTTATATTGCTTACAGAGCATAATTAAGTTGTAGGATAAGAGCTTTCAGTGACTTTTTCAAAAATCAATGACATAAGGCAATGACTAAGGTTGGAAACGACAAAGTCACAATTTAAAAGGCATTTCACAGAGGAAAAGTAAAACAATTACTCACTCAACTGAGACATAAATATGATTTGTTTTCCCAGGGATAGGAATGAATTTATTCATGAATATTCTTTTCTTGTATAAGTTTCTACTTGCAGTCAAAAATTTAAATCAGTTAAAAGACTATAGACTTTGAAACAAGGAGGGCCCTAAGAACATTGAGAGCAAAGACCCCTGAATTTCAGAGACATCAACCTGGAGTAGAAGATAATTAAGATGGGATTCCTATCTCACTAGCACAGTGGTCACACACATTTGAGTAGATATGCAGAGGTTCTGTTTTAAATTGCACAGATTTGTGAGTTTCCTTCCTCTTTGGAGAGAGGAGAGGATCCCTTTCTCCTACCAAATATATATCCTTTTTTTCCTGCTAAACCTGTGTTAGAATTGAAAGGAGTTTATAGATGAGGTCTGTAATGACAGTAGGCAAGTCTCATTTAAAGTTCTGACAGCCTTTCCTGTCACATGGCTATCCATATGACTTTCAGATTACTTTAAATTTATCATTTTCTTCTGATTAGTTCCATTAAATGCAAGTATAGGGCAGAATATAATGGAGATTCAAAATAGTTTCACCTCCTTTTTACCTAGACTTTTATGTAACTGTTATGGTTGGTACATTGTGTCAACCTGGGGAGTCTACAGGTTTGGCTGAGTGATTTAGCAGGAAGCCAGGGTGCTTACTTCATATACATCCTGAGCCTGTGGAAGAGGAGGGCATGGAGACTGTGTGAGAGCTACACGCCCCGAGCGGAGGTAGGCTGTTTACAATGTAAGGGAAAAAAAGAGGCTGCTTGCAGCCATTCCTCCCTTTTGCTGGTTGTTTTTGCTGTGCTCTGCTGCCGTGAAGTTTGCCTTCTGCCATGTGCCACTCTGCCTCTAAGGCAGCGAAGTGTAGACTAAAACCTCCACAAACTGTAAGCTAAATAAACTTTTCCTTTCTTCATTTTGGGTGTTGGGTATTTTGTCTCAACAACAAGAGTAAAATAACTAAGACAGTATCCCTTGCTAAACTATTTGGCTAATCTCTTATCTGTGTCACATCACATGCAAAGTTCTGGTATTGGTGGTGTCTCTTAGTTTGTTTTAAATGCAAAAGAGTTGAACCATACATTATTCCTGTAAGAAAGTACCAAGAGGAATGCATCCTGCTGTTTGACTTGGAAACATTATCTGGCAAATGAGTTATTCAGAGAGCCTGATCGATGTCAGAGCCACATGGCTCTGATTACTTACACTGACCTGATCAAATGAATTCTTTGCAAGATAATGTTGATATGCAAAACATGTCATGAGTCACTACAGTCAAGACTTGGAAAAAGGAACTCATGTGATAAGGTTTGAGGAGCACCAGGCAAAGCTCCCACCAGAATGTCTCTTCTGCTTTTCTATGTTTCATTAGCTGTGAGCCCTTAGATCACAAAGGAAATGCACTTTGGGAAAACTTCCATTAAAGTGCATATACTCTTTGGTAAGTAATTATACTTTAAGGTCTCTATAAAGCAAGAAAATGTATCAGACACATGCCGTACGGGATTTTGTGCTCAGGACTGTGAGGTCTAGTAAGGATACTGCCCTTGCTCTCAAGTTCCTGGGCCCATGGGCATGGCGGCACACATGCGTAATCACAGCACTCTGGGGGGCTGAGGAAGGAAGGTCACAAGTCTGAGCTCAGTTTGGGCAAACTAGCAACTTGTGGTGAGACCCTGTCTTAAAATAATATTTTAAAAGAACTGTGGATATAGCTCATGGAGAGGGTTCCGGATTCAATCCTCTATACCAATAGAATACAATAAAATAAATAAAAGTTTGTAGTCTAGTGGTTCTGAAGACACCTTCACACCAAATGTAAGCCAACACACGGAGTGCTATAGTCTAAAATAAAGGTATCGGATAGCAGAGGCATACAGAGATGGAGGCTCCCTAATGCTGACTGAAGGGAAAGCAAAAGTGGTAGGACCTGAAATGGACTTTGAAAAATGCGTTGAGTTTTGCCAAGGAAAAATAAGGGGAAGGACGTTTATTTTTTATTTATTTATCTTTGCGGTACTGGGGATTGAACTCAGGACCCAGCGCTTGCTAGGCAAGCGCTTATTCCACTGAGCTATATCCCCAGCCCCGGGGAAGGGTGTTTAGAACCTGAACAAAGTAGGCAGAGAGAGCAGTGTCAACAGCCAGGAAAAATAAACAAACAAACGAGGGGCAGAAGCAGGACAGAAAATGCCAACAGTCTTCTAGGTATTTCTATTTTAAGCATTCACCATGCTTTGCCCAGAGGATCACATGAGCACTGTGATGTTGGATCTGTGGCTTGAGGGTGTTAAGAGAGGCAGAGATAGCATGTTTTAAACAAAATCAGTTTAGGGAAGGTTAAATTCATAGCTAAGTGTTGTGGCATCCTGTGAACTCATCCCTTTGTTCCACAGATTTGTAGGTTAGTCTTAGACACCAGCCACGGGATAGGGTCTACTGAATGAGTCATCAGCGATTAGCGGGCTGCTCCTGGCTCCCATCCCATAATCCAGACAGAGCCCTGTGCTGTCCACTTAGTGCCTTCCCACATCCAATCTGCCCGGACCCTGGTCCAACCTTTCTGTGTTCTCCAGGCTGCCCACGCTCTTGAGAACTGCTCCTCTGAGCCATTCTTACAGATCCTCTCCTTTCCTCTTGTCCCTTCATTATGGCTTCTGGCCCAAGACCTTCCTTCTTTACTCTTAAGACTGCACTTTGTTTTCTGAGTTAATATACCTGCGGGTGGTTCCAGAAGAAATAGGAAGACCATGCCACCAAAGTCTTTAAGAAAAGGCCAGCTAGTTGTCCCAAAATATTCACATAGGTACAACTGTCCGTTTAACTGACTTGGTGAAAGAAAAAAAACTGTTTATCCAACTGGAGAACTTGCTTCTTCAGTACAACACATTTCCACGGCCTGCCAAAGGGCTAATAGCGCACCTAGCGTAGCAGTACCAATTGAAAGCCTCAGCCTGTACTTGTAAGCTCAAAATTGCTGTTTTCAGGTGTCTACTTCCTGCTGAGCTGTTTTCATTCTTTTCTAAACAAAAAAATCCTTCCCTAATCTATAATGAGTGATATATGCTTCTAATTTTCCTGAATATACAGTCGTTTCTAAGGATGACTTCATACAGCTTATGCAGGGCTTTTAAAATGATTTATGAAGGAAAATTAATATTTAAGACCTAAATGCATGTCAGAGGGTCTGGACATGAGAGCGATCTCTTAATCAGATTTCTTTCTCTACAGGGATAAGATATTTTTCCCCTAAGGCTGGTTAGTTTCACTGTTGTTGTTCAAGCTCCAAGGGGAAAAGGGAAATTAGAAATTTCCTTAAGATTCACAATGTCCCTGCTAAAAGAAGTTATTTAGAGCGAGGCACATTCCGGCCTAATGTTATTTTAGCTATCATTTGAGCAATAGGACCAAGTGATGTAACAATGCATTTATTGTTTTTCTAGTTCTTGCAAACCTCAAATATATATAGATTCCAATTTCCTAATTTAATTGCGAGCCCCATCCCTTCTCTTGGAAGAGCTCTAGGTAATCAGGAAGCTCCTCATTCTTCAGAGCACTCTGCTCTCTAATCATGTTATGAGCAACATTCGAATGCCTGTGTTCCCTCTGTTCTTGAATAAGTCGTACAGAAGAGCAGCTTTTACATCACGCATTCTTTTGTTTCAGTACAGAAGTTAGTAAAGGAGACAAAAAGGAACCGTTGCTACATACGCTTTAAAGTCTTTCATTTATTTTTATTTATTTATTTATTTATTTATTTATTTTGCGGTACTCGGGATCAAACTCAGGACCCTGTGCTTGCTAGGCAAGTGCTTATTCCACTGAGCTATATCCCCAGCCCCTTAAAGTCTTTTGTTTAAAACAAGAAGAAAGGTAGGTTTTGCTAGGAAAAGAGAAAATGGAAACAATGCCTGCTTATGTAAAGCTTGTGAGAAACTGCAAAGGAAAGGTCATTTATTTTCTTTATAAAAGAATCTAACTTTCATTCTTAAAAGATAACTTCTCAGGCCTGATTCACAAGTAGAAATTTTCTTTCTAGTAATAAGGCTTGGGTTAGGCTTTTCCAAATTAATGTCCTTCTCAGTCAATTTAAATAAAAACAGGCCCTCACTGACCTCTCCTGAGCTTTGTTCCCCTCTAAATCCAGTCACTCTTGCTCCACTGAAGGATGAAGGAAGTTTTCTCAATCTATAGTTATAGGAGAACAGGCCCAAATAATAAAGAAATTTAGCCAGGTGTGGTGGCGCACGCCTGTAACCCCAGCACTCGGGAGGCTGAGGCAGGAGGATTGTTGCGAGTTCAAGACCAGCTGGGCTACAAAATGAGCTCAAGGGCAGCCTGAACTGCATAGTGAGACCCTGCCGCAAAAAAACCAAAAAAATAAAAAATTTTAAAAAGTAAAGAAATCTACCTGGAGCACCTATTCCGCCCCAGTCAGAGGTTATAACTGAGGCTTCTGAATTTTATGTTTCCTAAATTAAGTAGAGACAAAAACACTTCAAGGGAACGAGAAACTAAATGAGGCAGTCGGGCAACAGCAAAGGCCAAGTTTGGGGTAAATATTCGTTCATGGTCATTCTCACAGAAAATACGCCTGGTGCTGAACTCCCAAACCATGTGGGCCTGACTGGTCTGAACAAGCGTCCTCCCCACAGGCCAGAACCTAACCTGATTACACCTTTGAGCTAATTTCTTTTTAATGTGGTTACAGCAGAGACCTTGGAAAAATTAGACCATCTATCAGCCACCCTTTTGCAAAAGACATGCCTTGGCAGAAGGGAGGGAAAGAGAACACAATCATTCCAAAACTTATTTTGCTACACACTAAGCTTGTGACCTTGGGAAAGATAATTTAAAAATTTGGATGATCAGAGTTATTTAGTCATATTTTATGCATCATTAAAGATCCCAACATTGGATTCCACTGCAGTCATTTAACTGTTGAGTGGGCCCAAAACAGTAATATTCAGAGGGGTTATGAAAATCAAATAGGAAAAGCGTCTATGAGAGTGTGACTGGCAAAATACACACAAGCATTGATGACAGTTTGGTATTTTGACCATTAACAAAAATTCCGCATGAAAAGTAATCCTATCTCTCTCAGCTATCCAGACATTCTTTTAACCAATGTGGTCTTAAAGTTTGTATTTGGAAATGTACTAGGAAAATCTGTTTAAAAGTAAGTTCGTAGTTATTAAAATGAACACGGCTGCTGGAGACCTACCCTTTCCGTACTCTCGCTGTACAGTGCCTTGGTGTCTTGCACTAGAGGGCGCTGAGCATAGTCTCTGCCCACATTGACTGTGCTTGGACCGGGGAACCAGGAACGAGCCCTGGTTCAGCTGCGCGTTTGCACTTGTCCTCTCACCTTCCCACAATCGATCATGAAAAGACTGCGTCTCCATGAGCCAGGCCCAATAACAACGCAAAACACTTGCGGCAGAAAGGAACCTGAGGCACACCTTGAAAAAGAGCCTCCACGATGACCCCAGACCCACAAAGGAAGAAGAGAAACGCTTATGTTTGAGCTTGAGAAAATCTGAGGTTACAGTGCAGCAAACTGATGTGTAAAACACACGCTATATTCAAGTGTATTTTAGAAAAAGTAGAACACGGAGCTTCTGTGCAGTCAGTTGGATTAAGAAAGCTTTGGGAAGTGGAACTGTGAATATAACGAAGGGTAACTCTCAGGAGTCTCAATCGAGGAATAGATTCCTTAGAGAGTTCAAGGCTAAAGCCGCTGTGGTTCGGGAGAAATTAAGATAGTATAGGAAAAGGTTACCCCTTGCTCTTTTCATAACTTAGGAAACAGCACATGGTACCAACTTGCATTCTGTGCAGCAGTGTATGAGAGCACTTGTTGCCTCGCACCTTTAGCAAAACTTTAAGTATCAAATACATTTAAATAAAGGGGCAGGGGATATAGCACAGTGGCACAGTGCCTGACTGGCAAGCACAAGGTCCTGAGTTCAACTCCCAGCACCAAAATAAATAAATAAATGAAAAATCACATTTCACTTACTTTTTATTTTCATATACTTATACAATATTTATGTTTCTATCAATTGTCTTTTTATACCGTTTCCTTCTACTACACTCTGTGCTTTATTCTTTAAAAAATACCTTTTAAAAATTATATTTTAAAGTTCTTTCACACCAACTCAACTCTCAGCAAGTTCTCTCATGCAAGTTATGTTCTCAAGAATGTTAAATTATGTGTACAAGTAATTCACTAGAGAATAACTTTAAATAATTCACAAAAAATACTACTGGGAAGGGACAAGGCTTAAACTTTCTTTGAAACGGAACTGATTCATTTGTCATACATACATTAAATCAAATTCCAAGTGGCTCTGAAAAATGCTTTCCGTATGTGTTGGTATGGAGCCACATCCAAGATTTATTGCAGAAAACCTAAGAAAATTTTAAAAGCTACTGCTCAGAGGAATAGCAAGAGGGAAATCCAGAGAGAGAGGTATCTGGAAGGAATATTTTTAATTTATACCGTTCTATATTTTTAACAACGAAACGAGAGTATTTCACATATAATTAGGAAAAAATAACAGTAAAACATATTTTTAATAACTTTTCAATTTTTTTTTAAAAGACAAGGTCTCGTTGTGTAGCCCAAGCCAGGCTACATTATGATCCTACTGCCTCAGCCTCTCAAGTGCTGGCATTAGGAGAGTGCACCACCAGACCCGACTTTATTAGTTTTAGATCTAATAATTGAAACTGGTGAAAGGAAAAAGCTAGGGCCAGGATATAGCTCAGTGGCACAAATGCCTGCCTGGCAAGCACAAGGTCCTGAGTTTGATTCCAAGTTCCAAAAATACCCCAAACAAACAAAAAGAAAAAAGCTAAAACAGCACAAAGCACTAGAAAAAATACTATTAGCAATTCCATGTATTGTCCTACTGTATTGTTTTACAGCCCATGTTTTCACTTAATGAATGATGCTAATTTTCCATTGATAATAAACACTCTAGCATATTATTTTAATAGCTATAGTCCACCCCTTATTCTATAATGCATTTTGTTAATCCTTAACTGTGTAGCTATATTTTCCATTATAGTTTATAATGTAATAAATTTTGTATCATTATATCTTTCCCCCATATTCTCTTTGTAAACCCTTTTCCATTCCTTCACCTCTACTTCCTGTTTCTTTTATTCTCCTTCCCGTTTCAACAAGCTCTCCTTACTTCCCAATATCTATCCAATATTTTGCTCCTTATTTATCCTTTGGGTTTCTCACACAAGGAAAAAAAATGTGATGTGTCTGATTTATTTCACTTAAAATTATGGTCTCAAAATTCACCTAAAAATGTCTCAACTTGGTCCTGCTTTATGGCAGCATACTATTCCACTGCACAGAAGTAGCACACTTTCTTTATCTGTCCATTTCTTGATGGGTGTATGAACTGTTTCCTAGATTTGGCTATTAAAAATTGTGCTGCCCCTGACATGGGTATGTATAGAGTATATATACTATAGTATGATGCTTTTAACTCTTTTGGGAAGGTAACTACACAAAGACTATCAGGATCAAGTGGAACCTGTAGTTTTAGCTTTTTGAGGAAGTCCCATACTGATTTTCATAGTAGCTATACCAGCTTGCACTCCCACCAACAATGGAGAAGAGTTCCTTTGCCCCGCCAGCCTTGCCAGCACTTTTTATTGGCTGATAGCCATTCTTCCTGGAGTGATACGGATTCTGAATGTTTCTTTAATTTGCATTTCTTGAGGAACAGGTGATATTGAACTTTTTTCATATATGTGCTGTTTGTATTTCTTTATCTAAGAAATGTCCACTCCCTTCAGATGCCCATTTTGGGATTGGATCTTAACATTTGTGGAGTCTGATATTTTTGGTTTTTCTAGATATCTCAGTCCTTTGTCTGAGGAGTGGCTGGTAAAATTTTTTCTCATTCTATGGGTAGAATCTCACTCTGTTGTTGGTTTCCTTTGCTGTACAAAAGCTCTTTAATTTGATGTGACACCAGTTGTTGATATTTGGCCATATTTCTTATGCATTAGGGGTTTTGATCATAAAGCCTTTGCATAAACATATGTCTTCAACATTTTTACCATTTTATCTTTCAGCCGATTGAGTGTTTCTGTTTTAATAATTGATTGATTTTTACTTTAGTGCATAGGTAGAGATATGGATCTAGGTTTAATTTTAGCCTGTGGCAATCAATTTTCCCAGGATGATTTGCTAAAGAGGCTATCTTACTTCCAGTGAAGATGTTTGGCATTACATTTATGGTGCACTTACTGATTTGCATATGTTGAACTATCCTTGCATTCCTGGGATGAATCCTACTTGATCATGGTGTGTAATCTTCTTGATGTTTTGCTGCATTCTGTTTGCCAGTATCTTGTTAAGGATTTCTGCATCTATGTTCATCAAGAGATTGACTTCTGTAGTTCTCTCTTTTGGTTGGATCATTCTCTGTTTTTAATATCAGGGTAATTCCTGCTTCCAGGAATGAATTTAGGAATGTTGCTTCCATCTCAATTTCATCAGCGAATCCAGCAGACTTGGGCTTTCTTTCTTGGTAGTTTTTTTTCATTAGTTCTTCAGTTTCACTGACTGATATTGGATTATTTAGAATTTGTACATCATCTTAATTAAGCATTAGTAATTCATCTGTATCTAGGAATCTGTTCATTTCTTCTGAATTTTCCATCTCATTAGAGTACAGGTTTTCAAAGCAGGTACTTAGGATCTCCCGAATTTCTGCAGGATCTGTTGTGATTTTGCCCTTTTTATTCCTAGTTGCATGGATTTGGGTCTTTTCTTTCTTTTTCTGCTAAGGTTGGCTAGGGGTTTGTATATTTTATTTAGACTCTTGAAGAACAAAATCTTCATTGATTCTTTGTGATATTTTTAATCTTAATTGCATTAATTTCTGCTCTGATCTTTATAATTTCCTTATGCATATGAGCATTGGGTTTAACTTCCTCTGCTTTCTCTAGAACCTTGGGATTCAACATTTGGTTATTTGTGCTCACTCTGTTTTTCTGATGAGAGAATTAACCGCTACACACTTCCCTCGTAGGGCTGCATTCACTGTGTCCCTTAAGTTCTGGTAGGCCATATTGGCATTATGGTTTAATTGTAGAAACTATTTTTTTCTTTAATTTCACGTGCCACCTATGGGTTGTTCAGGAGGTTATTAATTTCCATGTGTCTATGTAGTTTTTGTGCTTTCTTTTGCTATTGATTTCCAATTTCATTGCACTATGATCTGATAATATGCATAGGATGATTTCACTTGCTTGGTATTTACTTAAGCATGTTCTGAGTTATTATGTGATTTATTTTGGAGAAGGTCTCATATGCTGCTGAGAAGAATGTATATTCTTTTGTGATTGAGTGGAATAATCTATATATATCTATTAAGACCATTTTTTCAAGGGTTTCATTCAGTTCTGATATTTTTTGTTGATTTTTTTATCTATTTGTGACAGTGAAGTGTTGAGGTCCCTCATCACAACTATATTAATGCTTATCTGATTTTTCATATCTATTTTTATGTAGTTCAGTGCAGTGATATTTGGTGCATATTTATGATCATTATTTCTTTCTGTTGAATCATTCCCTTAACAAGTATCTAGTAACATTCTTCATCTCTTCTGATCAGTCTTGGCTTGAAATCTACTTTGTCTAAAATTAAAATACCTAGTCCTGTTTTTTTTCTGGGTTCCTGTTTCATGGAGTATTGTTTTTCATTTTGACTTTCAGTCATAAATTTCTTTTTTAAGTCAAACATGCTTCTTGTATGAAGAATATCTTTGGATATTTTTTGTTCATACATTCTGCCAATCTATTTCTTTTGATTGATGGATTAAGAACATTCACATTGATGGTTATAATTTATCCATATTGATTTATCCTTGTCATTATATAATTTTCCTCTTGTTGGTTCCCTTTCTCTCCCTTATATTTAATTATTACGCTTGCTTTGTAGATTAACTCTATTAGGCTTCTTAGAATTGTTTTCTTTATTGTCTTTTTCTAGAATGAGATCTTTTTGGAATGTTGGTTTGGTGTTCGTGAATTTCCTCAGGTGTTCTTTATCATGGAAGTATCTTATTTCTCCATCAAATTTGAAAGATAATTTTGCAGGGTACATAAATCTGCACAGGAAGCTGTTTCCTTTTAGGGTTTGAAATGCTTTACTCCAAGCTCTCCTTGCCTTTAGGGTTTGTAATGAGAAGTCTGATGTAATTTTGATCACCTTTCCTTTATAAGTGATTTGTTTCTTTTTTCTAACAGCTGTTAAGATTCTGTTCTTGTGTTAAATTTCTGTCTTGTTGTAGTTTTTTTTTATCTGATCATGGCTGCATACCTCACCTATCAATATGTCAAATTGTTTTTCCATGTTTAGAAAATATTCTGCTGCTATCTCTGTGAACAGCATTTTTATGCCATTTGTGCCAGCTCCTGACTTTTCATTGATTCTGATTATCTTACATTAGTAATCTTTGCACTATCTAGCAGCTGTTAGATTGATTTTTCACAGTGTCTTTCTATTTTTAGGAAATCTTTCATTTGATGTTCACCAATCTCAACCCTGTCTTCTAGATCTGATGTCTGTTTACACATTGGTGGACTCTGCTCTGTATACATTCAATAGAATTTTTAATCTCTTGGATTTCTGCTTGATTCTGTTTTATGGAATCAATCAGTTCTTTTCTGTGTTGGACAAATTTCCATATCTCTCCTAAACACCTCCATTTTTCTTATCTCTATTTACTGTAGATTCACTCAGCATTTCTTACCTTATGGTCATCATCTCTTTAATTGTATATGCAATTATTTCTACTTTGAATCTGTCAAGAGGTTTATTAATTTGCTTTGTTGCTTTTACTGGTACCATTTCAGACAATTCAGCTGGGTGCTTTCTTCCAGTGCATCCTGGATTTGCTTTGGGGAAGTGAAGGTTTTAGGATACATTTTGTTTCTGTGTTTTCTCTTTTTTTTCTTTTGTTGTTGTGATGATGATTTGTTTTTTAGGTTGAAGACTGCAAATTACTTACCGTGGGTAACTTTATAACTACCATGAAGAACTCTTTAGTTAATGAGTACTTTTCAGATGTATTGTAGGCATAGATGGCTTTTAGTTTTTGAGTCTGTCCCAGGATCTTACACCTTCTGTTTGTTAGAGATGAGAGGTTGCAGCCTGTTTGACCTTGCCCTCAGTTCTTTGGTACTGGCCTGTAGTATTGTTTATGGAAACAAAACAGGCAGTCTAGGTATTGGCATATAAGGAAGACTGTTTGATCACAATCACTATGTCACCATGGCTAAAGCAGCACAATCATTAATAACAGTGACATCAAGTGCAAAAAGGAAAATGGCAGATTATAATAACTAATAATTTGCCACCTTTAAACATAGGTACAAAATGTATAGTTATATAACAGAATCTAAGACAAATCAGAAAAGCATGATAGTGAAAGTCCACTTACCTGGGCAATCGTACCCTCTTTCACTGTGAAGCACTATTCAGCCATAGTATGGTGAATTATCTCCAGATCCATAAGGGTAATTGGTACAGGTATGGAGGCATGAAGCAAAAAGAAACAGATTATGAAACATAAAGCCATGTAAGATGTGAAGAATGTGGTCAGATTGATGTAACAGGTCCTGCTAAGGAGTAAAGGAAATTAGTGATGCTAAAGAATAGCAACAGAGAAAACCGCCAGGAAAAGGGCAGATAAACAGGGAGTGGAGATTACCCTACAGGAAAACTACTAAGGAAACAAGGTGAAAGAGAGTGTGATAAAAGAAAGGAGAGGGAGAGAGCAAAAGGAGGGCCCATTTAAACAACTAAAACAACGTACATAGTATTGCAAAGGAGGGAAGAAGAAAATGAGTCACAAAACTCTAAACTTTACCCAAAGGAAAAAAATTAAACATACCAATAGAGGAGGAAAAAAATTTGCATTAAATGAATGGAGAAGAAAAAGAAAAACATTTCTTATGCGCCTCCAGAGGGGTGTTTACTTCCAGGGCCAGGAGTCTTTAATCTTGCTAGACACATTCCCTTTTACCCCTCTTTCATTTTTACATAGAACAATAAATACCTTTTTTTTTTAAAATCCTTCCTTCCTGTTTTCTTTTTTTTTTATCTTAAAAAGACCAAAAAACAAACAAACAAAAAGACGCAAAAAAACCAATAAAAATGATACAGAATTTCAAAACAAGATGATAGGAAATTAAACATGATTATTTGATTGCATAGTGTTATCTTCAAAGCCGTTGCTCAGATTACCAGATACAGGCATGTGAAATTAATTAAATAATGTAAGCACTAACTGTTCTTTTCACTGACCTAAGAGAAGTTAGCGGTACAATTATCTCAGCTATCTTGCGTATATATGCATATCTTCTCCCCCTTTCTCTTTTCCACCATCCCAGTTGTTCTTTCCCTTTGGGCAGTTCCTTTCCCTTTCACTATATCTATTGTATATCTACTGTAACTTTTCAATGTTACTTACTCTTTCAGTTTCTTACACTAGGGAGAAAAGGTGATGTTTACACATGTGAGACTGAATTATTTTACTTATTTGTATGGTCTCTGGTTCTATTTACCAATAGAAACCTCAAGTTTACCTTTCTTTATAGCTGAGTAGTACTTCACTGCATAAAACACCACATCTTTTTTATCCATATCTCAGTTGATGTACACTTCGGTTGTTTCCAAGATTTAGCTATTACAAACTGCGCTGCTACAAACATGGGTGCACGTGTATTGCTGTGGTATGATGTTTTCATTTCTTCTGGGGAGATATGCAGAAGGGGAATACCTGGGTTGAATGAGACCTGTAATCCTAATTTTCTGAGGAATCTCCACACTGATTTCCATATATGGAAAAGACTCCTTTTCCTCTCTAGGCCTTTATTTTCCTCAGATAGAGCTTCAGCTCTTTGCCCCCTAGAACACTGCCATCCTCTGAGCCTCACTGGCCCAGTCTTGATGCAATTCAGGCAAGAAGCTTGCCCTGCTTGAGCTGCTTGATCAGAGAGCACTGATTTGGGCATTTGTCTTCTTTTTATCATACTTGCTTTAAAATTTTTTTTGGTTTAAAATCTCTTCCTCTTCAGGAGTCATCTTGGCCCCTTAGTGCCCCTCTTCATAGTCTGTGAGTTTATATGACAGTTTACTCAGTTCAAGAGGCCCTCCCTCTGTAATCCTATTTGTGGCTGGGAATGTTTGGTGTTTGAGGCTCCTTTCATGGATTTCTGCTGGTTAAGGACCAACGCTGGTTACTGGATGTATATTCCAATGTCCATGGAACTGGTTCTGGACACCAAGAAGAGGCTCATGTAAACTTGAGGCACCGAGATTCAGTTGTACCCAAGACTAACTTTGGGAGGTTTTGGCAGGCCTGGTGAGGCTGCAGGGTGGTGGGTAATATCTCACATGCTTCAGAAATACTGAGCAAAAGAGGCAGATGCTTAACCCTCGCTGCTAACCAGGCAGAGGACTGACTGCTCTATTGTGTCAGGCAGAGACTACAGCAGAATGCAGGGTGGAGATTCTAATGTGCCCAGAGCAGAGGAAGTGGGCCTGGTGCTGAATGAAAACTGCCACAGTGCGGGTATACCAGGAGGAGACTTACTGGAACTGGAACATGCCATGTAAACCTAAGATGCCCGGTGACTAGTGCCAGATGTCAGACAGAGTCCCTGGCAGGTCTAAGATTGGAGCAGGTCAGTGAGAGTTGGGCACAGTTGCATGTGAGCCCAGTGGGTCAGGTATGGATTCAAATCAAACCAGAATTAGCGCTGCATGCAGGACGAATGTCCTAGCTAGGATAGGACAAACTACAGGCTCCTGGTGGTTACTCGGGTATGCCCAGGGTCCCCGTGGAAGACTCCACACTCAAACATCACTTGTTTATCCACTCAGAGTCTGAGGTTGGGTGGGTGGGGAGGGAGCCACTCCTGTGCCTACTCTCTCATCCCTGGGTGTGGACCAACAGAAATGCTTCCGGGCTACAGCCTCTTCTATGTTTAGAGAGGAAACAGTGAGGCAAAGGGCCTGGATAACCTGGGTCTACCCTGTGAGGCTAGAAACTTGTATTGCTCAGAACCTACTATTTGGGTAGTTCTCAAAATGACCAGCAATTGAACATTTTTTTCCATATATGTATTTGCTGTTTGTATTTCTTCATCTGAGAAGTGTGTATTCATCTCAGATACCCATTGTTGGATTGGGTCTTTAAATTTGAGAGATCTAACTTTTTTTTAGTTCTTTAGCTCTTCAATAATAACTGTCTGAGGAAGAGCTAGAAAACATTTTTACCACATTGTGGGTTGTCTTCACTCTGTTGGTGGTTTCTCTTGCCGTGCAAAAGCTTTTTAATAAGATGACATCCCTGTTTTTGATTCTTTGTACTAGTTCCTGTGCAGTCAGGGTTTTCTCCATAAAGTCTTGACCTACACCAATGTCTTCAAGAGTTTTACTTATTCTATCTTTCAGCAAATTTAATGTTTCTGTTTTAATATTTAGATCTTTGATCCATTTCAAATTTAGTTTAGTGCATGTTGAAAGATGTGGATCCATGTTTAATCTTTAGGATGTGCAAAGCTAGTTTTTCCAGCACCATTTATTAAAGAGGCTATCTTCTTTCCAATGAATGCGTTTGGCACCTTTGTCAAAGACAAGGTATCTGAGTATGTCTGGAGTTATTTCTGTATCTTTTAATCTGTTCCATTGATCCTCAGTCTGGTTTTTTTGCCAGTACCACACTGTTTTTATCATGCTAGCTTTATCATATAATTGCAAGTCAGGGATTGTGATGCCTCCTGCCTTGCTTTTGTTGTCCAGAATTGCCTTTGCCATTTCGGGTCTTTTCTGGTTCCAAATGAATTTTAGGATTGTTTTCTCTAAGATACTTTCTCAATTCTTATTTTTACTTTTAAATGTATTACTTTCCACTGAGAGAATTACCATATCTATATACACAACAACACCCGTTTTGCCCTTGGAAATTTGTGCACAAAACTGCGATTAACAGAATAAATTTTAATACTTTATTCACGAAGGAAAAAAAGTGATGAGAGGAGTCAGAGAGGCACACTTGCCTAAACTGTCGTCTAAAGAACTCCAAAAGGCTATTTCCGAAAACACAAGCAATGTTATCATTGAATAAAACTTCAGAATCCCAAAACTGTGTGAGATTATACATTGGTTGTGGCCAAATTCCTAACAGGTTAAAATTCATTCTTTGTGAACTTCATACATATTTTATAGAATAAGCATTGTAGGCACCTTTTTGTGCACCTGGGATACAATACCCATTACTCACAACTTAAAGGGGGAGGAGTTCATTTCAGGCTCACAGTTTCAGGGACCTCGGTCTATGCATAGTCGGCTGGATCCAAGGTAGAAACAGCAGGGTGGAAGATCCTGGTAGAGAAAATCTGTTCATGTTTTGATAGCCAGGAAGCAGAAAGAGGAAGGAGAAGGCAGGGAGAGAGATACAGCCTCCCCAGTCCTACCCAGTCCAGGGACCCACCTCTAATCAGGACTTGCCTCCTAACAGCACATTTAGCTATGGCTTCATCAACAGACAAATCACTGATAGGAACAGCATCCTGTTACCCAATCACCTTCTAGTGGCCCCACCTCTGTACCCATGAGCCTTTGAGGGAACATTATAGACCTAAAGCACTTCAACAGGTTTAAACAGGAATTATTTGATCATTTTGCACCTGAATAAAGGAACAGATATTAAACAATATAATGTTCTATTTATTTTCCTGGGATAGAAGAAAAGTCAACTATTTCAATACCTACTTGTCCCAGATTTTATGAAACTTTTTTGGGCCATGAGCATGATTTATAGATTGCTAAGACCTAGAAAAGAAATATGATTTTTTTCCACAATATTTTAATCCAAAATATTTCATGGTATTATTGACTTCTAGGAAAACATTCAGCAAAATTATGACTTCAATATATTATAAAAAGAAAGAGATCAAATTTAGGACATTTACTTCATCCACTAAATGTCTCTATAATTGAAGAATTATTGGACAAGAGATACTTAAAATCCTTTATGAAATGAAACTGGGTAGGATCTTGACGATCAAAAATATTAACTAATCTGAGTACTGTATTTCATCTATGAAGTTTTTCTCATACAAAGAAAAAGCAAATGGTATTAGGATATTTGTTTTAATGGGAATTCTGCGTTTCCATTACCAAAATTTTGAGGTAGAAAAATATAAGACTTTAGGCCAGGTGTGGTGGTGTGCATCTGTAATCCCAGCACTCAGGAGGCAAAGGCACGAGAATTGCTGTGGTTCAAGGCCAGCCTGGGCTACAGAGTGAGCTCAAGGCCGGCCTGGGCTACATAGCAAGACCCTGTCTCAAACAGAAACAAAAAAGAAAAAAAAACGTTTTGTCTGGGGACGTATCCACTTGTTTTGATGTAAAACCATATCTAAATGCTTTGTTTGGAATATTACTTAATAAATATGAACCATGTTTCTTTAAAAATACACTCTTACATGCTGTAGTTACTAAGATAAAAGAGATAGCTCCTTCAGCTTTAATTCAAAGGGGGCAATGAATTAAATGAATACTGAAAAGGACCACAGAGCCATATCCCTTTGGGTACCATAGCATCACCATCCTACAGTAACAGCTCTTTATTTTGCCATGACAGCTAGTGGGCGTAAACATGGCTGGCTCCCTAAAGACGTGAAAGAGCAGATGGTCAGAGTCTACGTTCAGGGTAGTGCCAGCTCATACGATCCCTGAGGTTGCTGGGAGCCACGAATCAGTTCTTGCTGAAACCAGAGGACCCCATACTTACACAGAGTATCACCGGACCCAAGCATCTCCTGCTGTCCTTCTTGGTGGTCAAGGTTCCTTGACAGATCCCCGCCAATTTTCCTGGGACACGGTAGGTCTTAAAGCGGACAGAACTCACACTTCGTCCCTGTTTTCCTTAGTAAGGGAGAGTCCACTCCGAGCTTCACCTGGGCTCTAGTTATTCTTCCGGACTTTTATATGGAAATTAGAAGCTGACATCAGAGCACAAAGTGAAAATTGCATATCGTCAACCTCTAAACACTGGGTTTACTCTCCGTGTGATAAATTGTTCAAAGTTGTGAGGGATGCATGCAGCAAGTCCAAAAGAGCAAACAAAGATGAAGTCTTCATTCCACTCTCAGATACATGCCCTTTGAAATTTAGTAGTACTGGGCAAAAAGGTCTGTAAAATTAAATTATTATTTTAACTTTATATTTTCTGTCACATATAAGAAGTAGAATTTAAGAGTTACATGACTGTGAAGCAAGTCCCATGTGCCCACATAGACCTTTCCCTGGGTCATAAGTTAGCTTCCAGACTAAACTGGAGCAGATTTCTAGTGTCTACTGCTTCATAAATTCCAAACCGTCTGCCTTCCCCAGCCCCTGTCCTTGACTCAAGGTTCAACTCCCCTCCCTTTCATTACAGATAAGCTTTCAGGACCTTTTTTCTTTAAGATGGCCTATGAAGGTCATGCCAGTCTATAGGACCAATTTAAACAAATTTGAACCTCATAAAAGAGATTTCAGGCTCTTTCCTTATGTAAATTTGTGAGTAAAGAGCTGCACTGAAATCCATTAAGGATCATCCAAGTGCTACATAGTATGATTATACTTAAAGACTACACTGGTTACCTTTATAGCATCTGTTATATACATGTTAAGTGAATGTCATTTCCTCCTCTAGATACTGTCATGACAAGATATGTAAATCTATGCATGTGCATGTCTGATGTCTAATGGGGACCTGGATTAGAATTAAGCACCCCTGTCTTTTCTTTAAAAGTCATATTTCCTAAAATATAAGAAATTATAATTACTCTTTAAGAGTCCTCTGCTATACTTCCTCCCACATAATTCTCCAATGCGTATTTTCTTTATTTAAAAAATAACCTATATTAAATCATTTCAGCTTAATAGAGACTCACTTTAAGTAAAATATTCTCGAAATAGTATAGATAAATGAGAGAATTTTTGATCTGCTAGAAACATACAGATTGTCTTCTGAGTATGGCCATTATTTTGTTTTTTCCTCTAGTAATTGAGACTTAGTAATTCAAACTTCTATGGTTTCCCAAGAAAGATGACAATCAGGAAGGCACATTTCTGCATTACCAAGTTATGTCCCTGTCTTAAAGAATTCTTTCCAAAAAAATGAAAAAAGATACGTGAAACTTTATGCTATAATTGTATTAGCTTCAGCTAGTTATGCGGCTTGTTTGCAAGGTATCAGAATTGATACTCCTTTTGAAAACCATCTTTGGATACTCCTACATTATTGATCACTGTATTATTTATTAAGAAAAGCCATAGTAACAATTCAAGTAACCTCCAGGTGAACTAAGAATTGTAAGGTCAAATCACTGTTAAACTAAAACTGTTCAATATGGCAATTTCAAATAAAAAGGCTCAAAGCGTATTCAAAAGAATCAATGAAATATGAAGTCACAAATTTTAGAGCTACAAGTAGCTTTAATTTCTCTCAGAAGAGGAAAGTGTAAAAGCACCTAGTAAAGTGTCATAGAAATCTACATGTTTTATCCCTTACATATATAAGGATAAAAAATATATATATATATATATTTATATATTATATAGTCATATATAAGGATAGCCTCATTTTACAAATAGCACTACAGTTAGATGGAGAAACTAAAAAGATTCTTCAAAAGTTTTTGTAATGTTTTCCAAACAGCATTAGGATGAGCAACATCTACCCCTAGGCAAATTCTGACTTTTATTCATAATTATTCGTCTAGCTTCAGCAGTTTGTGCAGTCATTTCCCTTTAACTCCGCGGTTCCACATACCATTAAACCAGTCTCGAGAATGCAAGAGAACACCTGTGGTGAACGTTTTCCAAATCTCCACAACCACAGATTTTCCAAGAGAGAAGTGAAAGCAAATGCTTAAAGTCCATTTTTATTTTTCTCAGTGTGGCTAAGAAAATACTTTTTAAGATTTAATGAACTGCTTTCAGAGCATTTAGTTACTCAAACGCACAGATAAGAGATTAACCTCTCCCTCCACATACTAAGAGAAGCTGGTCACAGACAGAAAAGATGAAGTAAATTTTATCTTCAGGGCTGAACAAAAGATGATGCTTGACAAACAAATGGAATTATTACAGTATTCTCTGGAGTAATAGTTTCCAAATATATTACAGTCAGATATCTCTTTTTCCAAAGATGCCTTTTCATAAAGCAAAGGAAAATGAATAAACACAGAGCGTCTCTGACTGAAATATTAGTGGAAGTCCAGACAAAGCCCTTACCGGTTGGTACTACCAGACGGGGGCCACTCAGCTCAGCTTGAAAAGCATCCTACAAGAGAAAGCCCAAACTCCTAATATCCATTTTTAGCCTGCTCTCTGTGATGGGATATAAAAGCAGTGATTTTCCATCTCTATGGAGGAAAATTAGCATGTAAGAAATGCACAGAGCAGTTATGTGGCAACAGAAACTGTTTGAAACAGAACAATATCAAGCACAGAGAATTTCATTTCTAGGCTATTCCACATGATGTAGAGTGAGGCTTCTTAAGTTTTTGGACTTTACATGGTTCACTCATCAAGCACTAAAACAATATTAAATTTTTATCGTGCAAGGAGACAAAATAATTTCAAAATCATGCTAAGGTGCAAGATATACAATGACAACACAGTTTTCACATTTAAAGACTTTGAAAGGAAGTCTTTGTGAAGTCTATTAAAAGAGACAAATTGTTCTTTTTCTTTTTTTTTCTTTTAAAGAGAATAGTTTTTAAAAAGAACAAGAGCAAAATACAAACAAAGCAAGGACATAAAAAATGATATGGGGTTTCAAACTTGGTTACTTTTCCAGAAGAATTAAAAGCATCATATCACAGCAATATATGTGCACCCAGGCTTATAGCAGTCCGATTTGTCAAAGCTAAATCTTGGAAACAACCCAAGTGCCCATCAACTGAGGAACAGATTAAAAAGATGTGGTATTTATATACCATGGAGTATTACGCAGCTATAAAAAAGATAAACTAGAGATAAACTTTTCTAGGTAAATGGATGCAACTAGAGGCCATACTCATAAGTGAAATAAATAGGACCCACATGTGTTGTTCTTTTTCCAACAATTCACACTTGGTAATTCACTTGTACATATTAGGATTGCTATGAAAGCAGAATCCTACAAAACTGAGGTGACTTTCCCTGCTTGGTGGAAGTACTTAAAAGAACCTCTGTTGATTTAGATATTATCTAGGTCTCTGACCTAGCACATATGACACTTGGTAAATCAAAGACGACCTGAGAGTGGGAATAGATCTATTTAGGGCACTGCAATTGACTTTACAACCAGGGAATAAAAACGCCAAGCACTCAAAACAATATCCTATCTATAGACAGCTAAAAAAATTCTTGAAATCATCTTTGGAAGAAGTAGGACCTAGACCCAAACCTACAGTAGAAGAAATAAGCAGCTGTCCTGGGGTAGAGAAAAGAGCAGTAGGGCAAGAGCAGCCATGAGATCAGGCAGGAGAGATAGTCTCAGCGGAGGCACATGGGAGAGCAGAGGGAGTGGAACAGTGGTGGAGGTTGGGACCGTATCCAAAGGTCTGGGACTTTGATTGAAAAGGGAACTTGTCTGTGCCTCTGGGACAGGGAAGGAGCTTGGTTCGAGAAGTAGTATCGGAGTGGCCCATCTGTATGGAACACTTGGCAGGTGAGGTGTGCACATGCACTCCGCTCTGATACTTTGGGACAGGGAAGGATCTCGGCCTGGGAAGCAGCATTTGAGCAGCCCGTCTCCATTGGTAGGGGAGGCCTGCACATGTGCTCCACTCTGATACTTTAGGACAGGGCAGGAGCTCAGCCCAGGAAGCAACATCTGAGCGGCCTTCTGTGTGGAACCCTTGGCAGAAAGCTTAAGGGGCAGTTTCCTGCAGAGAGGGA
Organism: Dinomys branickii; assembly: GCA_004027595.1. Taxonomy (NCBI): domain Eukaryota; kingdom Metazoa; phylum Chordata; class Mammalia; order Rodentia; family Dinomyidae; genus Dinomys; species Dinomys branickii. The sequence continues at coordinate 32,941 of PVLD010009914.1, read as the reverse complement.
GCTAATGGAGCAGCCTTTGCAGCAGATCTTTGCTGGGTGAACTGCCTGGGTAGTTTGTAGCTCAACACTTTTCATCTGTCACACAAAATGACAAGACAGAGGACCAAAATGCAGTCTCAGAACACAACCCCACCCAGAACAAGTCCAGGAAACAATGATATAGGAGAACTAGGAAGCCACATACCTGCAATTTCTGAAACGATCGCATCTGAAGTAAATAAACAACTCCATCAGGCCATAGAAGAGATTAAAGCAGAAATAACCTCTCAAGCAAAAAATTAAGTGTAAATAATAATGGAAGAAATGCTCTGCACATTTAGAGACAAAACAGATAAAACAATAGAAGAACACAGGAAGCAAATGAAAACTTTACATGAACAATTTAGGAATGAATTAGAATGCATGAAACAGACTCAAAGAGATTGCCAGGAAATGAAAACTTCTATTGAAAGCTTGCAAAACTGCTTCAGTGAAGCCGAAGATAGAATTTCAGATCTTGAAGACAGCATGACAGCTAGCGACAGTGAAAGGAAGGATCTCTTAAAGTCATCAAGGATCCAGTAAAAATTAATCCAACAGCTCCAAGATGAGGCAAAAAGAAATAATATCCAAATAATAGGAATCAATGAAAAAGCAGGAGGCAACACAAATGATATAAAAAGAATATTTGCAGAAATAATAGCAGAAAATTTCCCAAACATGGTAAGAGATACTGAAGTGCAGTTAAACGAAGAATATAGAACCCCAACAAGCCATAACCCAAATAAAACCACACCCAGACATATAATAGTCAAGATCCCAGACATCCAACAAAAGAACACAATATTAAAAGCAGCTAGAGAAAAGAAACAGATCACCTATAAAGGAAAGCCCATCAGAATCACAGCAGACTGCTCAACGGAAGCCATGAAATCAAGAAGAGCTTGGGGTGAGGTATTACAGATTCTGAAACAAAACAGCTTCCAACCCAGACTGATGTATCCTGCAAAACTATCCTTAAAATTCAATGGAGAAATAAAGTATTTCCACGACAAAGAACAACTGAAGAACTTCATGAGTGCCAAACCAACATTACAAGAAGTACTAAAAGATACTGTAGACAGAGAAAAAGAAACCACAGTCTCAAGAACAACAACACAAAGGAAGCTTTAAGCAGAACAAGCAAGTAAACAGATAGCAAATGTAGGAAAGCAAAAACAAGTAAACAGCATGACAAGAATAAGCCAACATATAACAGTTATAACCATTAAAGTAAATGACCTCAATTCACCAGTCACAAGAAACAGATTGGCAGAATGGATTAAGAAACAAAATCCAATGACATGCTGTATATAGGAAACATATTTGATTCAAAACAAAATCCACAGACTGAAAGTTAAAGGATGGAAAACAATTCTCCATGCAACAGGTTCCCAGGAAAAAGCAGAGGTAGCTATTATGTTTGCAGACCATGTAAACTTTAAACTGAAAACAATCAAAAGAGATAAAGAAGGCCACTACATACTAGTTAGGGGAAAGCTGCAAGAGGAAGAGATAACAATCCGAAACATTTATGCATCAAATACTGGAGCACCAAACTTTAAAAGGCAAATCTTCAAAGACATGAAAAACCAAATAATTAATAACGCTATTGTAATAAGGGACCTAAACACCCCTTTGACACAAAGAGACAGGTCAATTGGACAAAACCTCAGCAAAGAAATAACAGACCTGAGCCAAAGGTGCAAAAAATGGACTTAGCAGATGTATACAGTGTTCTACCCACAACATCAGAATACACATTTTTCTTAGCTGCACATGGATCTTTCTCTAAAACAGACCACATTCTAGCCCATAGAGCATAACTATCTAAACGTAAAAGAATTGAAATTATCCCATGCATATTATCTCACCACAGTGCAATGAAATTGGAAATTCATGACAAAGAGAATGCCAAAAACCCCACAAACACTTGGAAATTAGACAACAACCTCATGAATAACCAATGGGTCACACAAGAAATTAAGGAAGAAATTTAAAAATACCTACAAACAAACGAAAATGCAAACACAACCTACCGGAATCTGTGGGATGCAATGAAAGCAGTCCTCAGAGAGAAATTTATAGTGATGAACTCATATATAAAGGAAACAGAAAGAGAGAAAATAAATAGCCTAATGCTGCACCTAAAACTTTTAGAAAAAGAAAAACAAGCCAAACCAGAAGCCCAAAGAAGGGAGGAGATTATAAAACTCAGGGCAGAAATTAATGCAATTGAGATGAAGAAAACACTACAAAAAATAAGCGAATCAAAGAGTTGGTTCTACAAAAGAATAAACAAAATTGATGAATGCCTAGCCAACCTTATCAAAAAAGGAAAGGAAAGAACTCAAATTCATGCAATGAGGAATGAAAAGGATGAAATCATGACAGACCCCACAGAAATTCAAAAGATCATGAATACCTACTTTGAAAATCTTTACTCCTGTAGGATAGAAAGCTCAGAAGAAATGGACAGATTCCTAGAAATGTACGAATTACCAAAATTGAATCAGGAAGAACAACCCAATATCAATTAATGAGATTGAGAATGTCATTAAACACTTGCCAACAAAGAAAAGCCCAGGCCCTGATGGATTTACAGTAGAATTCTATAAATCACTCAGTGAAGATTTACTGTCAACACTTCTCAAACTCTTCAATGAAATTGAAAACAAACCAATTCTCCCTAACTCATTTCTGGAGGCAAGTATTATACTAATAGCAGAACCAGAGAAGGACCCAACCAAGAAAGAGAACTATAAGCCAATCTCCCTAATGAACATAGGTGCAGATATTCAATAAAATACTAGCAAATAGAATGCAGTGAATCATAAGGAAAATTATACATCATAAACAGGTTGAATTCATTCCAGAAATGCAGGGATAGTTCAATATTTGCAAATCAGTTAATGTAATACATCATATCAATAGAGCCAAAGACAAAAACCACATGATCATCCCAATAGATGCAGAAAAAGCTTTTGACAAAGTCCAAAATGCACTCATATTAAAAACCCTAGAAAAATAGGAATAGATCAATCTGATCAAAGTCATCTATGACAAACCAACAGCCAACATCATACTAAATGGACAAAAACAGAAAGCTTTCAATTTAAACTCAGGAACAAGACAAGGATGTCCACTGTCACTACTCTTATTCAACATACTTCTGGAAGTATTAGCGAGAGTAATGAGACAAGAGAGAGAAATAAAAGGAATAAGGATAGGAAAGGAAGAAGTCAAACTATCACTATTTGCAGACGACATGATACTTTACATTGAAGACTCCAAAAACTCCACAAAAAGACTCCTTGAATTAATTGACAAATTCAGCAGGGTAGCTGGATACAAAGTCAACACTCAAAAATCAATAGCATTCCTATATACAAACAACAAACAGACTGAGAGAGAAATTAAGGAAACCATACCTTTTACAGTAGCATCCAAGAAATTGAAATATTTAGGAATCAATCTAACAAAGGATGTAAAAGATATATTCAATGAAAACTACAGTACTCTGAAAAAAGTGATCAACAAGGATTTCAATAAATGGAAAAACATTCCCTGCTCATGATTAGGAAGAACCAAAATTGTGAAAATGGCCATACTACCAAAACTGTTGTACAGATTCAATGCAATTTCCATTGAACTACCATTAGCATACATCACAGATCTAGAGAAAACATGCCTTAAATTCATCTGGAACCAGAAGAAACCCAGAATAGCAAAAGCAATCCTGGGCAACAAGGACAAGTCAGGTGGAATCACAATTCCTGACCTGAAATTATACTACAAAGCTACTGTAATAAAATCAACCTGGTACTGGCTAAAAAACAGACCTGAGGATCAATGGAACAGACTGGAAGATGCAGCCACAACCACAAACACTCTCAGCCACCTAATATTGGACAAAGGGGCCAAACAAGCTCACTGGAAGAAAGAAGGCCTCTTCAATAAATGGTGCTGGAAAAATTGGCTCCCCTCTTGCCAAAGACTGAAAATAGACCCAAGTCTATCACCATGCACCAAACTCAAGTTAAAATGGATCATAGATCTCAATATTAAACCAGAAACTCTAAATCTATTGGAAGAGAAATAGGTAAAAATCTTGAAGACATAGGAGTAGGCAGAGAGTTCATGAACAAAAATCAAACGGCAAGAGAAACACTTCAAAGAATCAGCAACTGGGACCTCATCTTACTGAAAAGTTTTTGCACATCTAAAGAAATCAACAGCAAAGTAAAAAAAACCCCACAAACTGGGAAAAAATCCTAGCTGGCTGTCCCTCAGACAAAGGTCTTCTATCTAGAACATACAAAGAATTAAAAAACCTGAACATGTCCAAATTCAAAGACCCAATCCAGAAATGGTCATCTGAGATGAATACACACTTCTCAGATAAAGAAATACAAATGGCAAAGAAATATATGAGAAAATGTTCCACATCTTTAGTCATCTGAGAAATGCAAATAAAAACAACATTGAGATTTCATCTCGCCCCAGTAAGATTGGCCAACATTAAGAAAGCAACCAATAACAAATGCTAGCAAGGCTGTGGAGAAAAAGGAACTCTTCTCCACTGCTGGTGGGAATGCAGACTGGTGAAACCACTGTGGAGAGCAGTTTGGAGATTCCTCAGCAAACTAGGTCCTGAGGTCCCATTCAGCCCAGCTATTCCCCTTCTGGGTATTTTCCCAGAAGATCTGAAAACATCATATCACTCTGATATATGTGCACCCATGTTTATAGCAGTGCAATTTGTGATAGCTGAATTGTGGAAGCAACCCAAACGTCCATCCACAGATGACCGGACAAAAAAACTGTGGCATTTTAATATAATGGAATATTACTCAGCTATAAAGAAAGACAAATTTGAGGCTTTTATAGGCAAATGGTCACAATTAGACACCACACTCATAAGTGAAATAAATCAGAGGTACATATGCAAGCAACATATTGTATCACTTGTGTAAGAACCTGAAAGTGGGAATATAAATTAGGAGGTATGGAGGGGATCTGCTCAAAAGTAAAGAGAAAATGGGATGAGGGGAAGGAGAAATGGAAGAAAGGGACAAATATGTATGTATGTATGTATGTATGTACAGGATGGCTAACATGGTTCCACTGTTGACTTATGTCACTTTATGGTAAGGAACAGTTCATGATTGGTTGTTTGATCAAGATTGTATGTCTATATGTGTTTTCCTGAGCATACACTTTGAAGTTATCAATTTATAATAAAACAACCATTGTTAATTCCCTGTCACTTTGTGTATAATTCAATTTTTATTGTACTGTTCTTGTAGTACTTTGTGTCTTTTTGCTAAGGTTTTCCTTTTTTGTTTGTTTGTTCTTTTATACTTTAAAAAAAGAAAATGGAACTTGTGAGAAATACTTTGGTGATGCGAGGTTTTTAGCTTGAGCATCTTGGTGAATGTGGTGATATTTACAAGTCAGAAAGCACCCCCAAATTGTAACATTACAGTGGGACCTTGGTACACAAATGCTTCTGTATGGGAACCAAATTGTATCCTTTCATAAATGGGTTCCAAAACAGAAGGGTTGCACAAAATTTTGTTTTTGTTTATGACCTCTGTATCAGGTGCTGAACACAACCATGCAATCTTCCCACATGAACACAAACAAGCATGGCCATTTTTTCCAGAGTCATGGAATGAGTTAGGTTCATGAACCAAGGTACCCCTGTAGATAGTGTTTACTACGTGAGGACACATCCTGTAATTTGTCTTCAGTAAACTCTGTGAGGTCGCTGTTATCTTAATCCTTTTCTACAGAAGCAGAGATTGAGGTGCAGGAATGCTAAAAGACTTGCCCAAGTCTCCAAATCATTAAGTGTGGGTGTAAATAGTTTGGGGGTCAGGGAAATAGAAAATAACTTTATTTTTAGTCACGTTGTTGCAGTAGCTTGTAGAAAACCTAGGTTTACAGCTCCAGAGAGACAATTGAGCAATAGCCTCATTTGGAAGTAATAAAAGCCTCTGAACAAAGAAAATACAGTTCTGTGCCCCCAAAAGAGAAAGAACAGCTCATTTCAGCTCAATAAAAAATTAGCATTAAGCTTCTCATAGAGGTTAATGACTATAACATAGTCACAAAGGTAAGCAAATAATCTATGGCCCACACAGAAGCATAAAGTAAAAGCAAACATCTTGAAATAAGAGATGGTCTAAGCTCAGAATGGGCATAAGAATTTAGAAAATATCTGCATATATACATAGCATTATGTCTAGAGTCCATTGTCTGTGCAGTATTTGAAAAAATAAAGAAGGTTAAGAATCTTCACCATATAGCTCAGTGGAGTAAGCACCTTCCTGGCAAGTGCAGGGTCCTGCATTCAATCTCCAGAACTGCCAAAAAAAAAAAAAAAGATATAAAGATATTGGGCTGGTGACGTAGCTCAGTGGCATAAGTGCCTGCCTGGCAAGTGCAAGATTCTGAGTTTGATCCCTGGTACCACAAAACATAAAATTTTAAAAACAAGTCTTCATCAAGACAGTAGAGAAGAAAAGCTGAGATTCTATCAAAATGCAGTTAATACATTAGCAGCACATCATTGAAATAATAGTCTAAATTTATTAATGCTATTTTAATCTACTCACAAGTACAGCAGTTAATCACTCTCAACAAATTTCTTTTTGCCTTCCTAGAGTCTTAATTAAAGAACGTCTGGTATTTTTATAGGGAGACCACAAGATTCTTGTCCCCAGAATGGAGAAACCCAGATTCGCAGCTTAATATTTCTTAATGCTTCTCAATGCTAATTTTTGTTTTTTGTATTCTGTACACTGAATAGTCTTGTGCAATGTCTTCAATAACTGTTCAGTGACAGCAGAAGAAAGACAGCCAGTAACTATTGTTGTGGCTTTAGATAGTCAGGATGCTGGGTGTTTCGTAGCATAGATTTGCAAAGACTGAAACCCTGTCAACACAAAAGAGAAAAAATTGATAAAATACAAGCAAACAGAGAGCACTGAACTAACCAGCTCTCTCTGCTTTCCTTTTTTATGTTTTGTACCTGTAAGTCGATTATAGATCTCTCCCTGGAAAATACAATCCAAGGCCAGTATAAGAAATCAAAAAAGTGTTACATGTAAAGAAATATGAAAAGGAAAGGAAGTCCGGCCAGGCTATCTCTCCTACTGCTCCTGCTGGACATTGTCTCCTTGGACCCCTAACTGTCAAATGTATTGATCTCTGACATTTTTTTTTAGTGTAGGCATCGCGTGGTTGATGCACACTTACAGAAAGTGATTGTTCCTGCTGCCTTCTCACTAGCAGAGAAGAGGAAAGGAAATAATGTTCACTGAATTCTTTTCCTGTGTGCTTTCACTTATGTATCTCAGGAAATCATCCACTCAGTCAATTAATAAACAAGTCTTTGAAAGAGTCACACACTTGCTCTACCCTAGGGAGGCCATGATCAACAGAAAGACATGTCCCCTTCTGATTCCTACTCGACCTTCTCCTGGCTAGTAAGTACGGAGTAAGGAATTAGTCAAACTCAAGTGTTTGATTATGAAGCCCTTTCGTTTCTATCATATCACTATTTTTTCTGATCACGGTTGGGTGATGGCCTGATTGAAAGTTTCTTTTCACTCTGGGTTATATAGCCCCAAGCTATCACTGTCTTTAAATAAGAGTTAATAATAACAGAAATGAGAACACTATTTTTAGAGAAGTTCTTTATGCTTTAGGTATCTTGTTGCATGAAACTGGAACTATTCAAATGGATCCCTTGTCAGTTGCCATGGTGCAAAGCACAACAGGAAAGATACTTCCAAGACAGCCTTAGGAATGTGTGAGGTAAACTGGGAGTGGTGGTGCACACTTGTAATCCCAGCACTAGGGAGGCTGAGGCAAGAGGATTGTTCGGAGTTTGAGGCCAGCCTGGGCTACAAAGTGAGCTCCAGGCCAGCCTGAACTGCATAGTGAGACCTTGTCTAAAAAATAAAATAAAATAAAGTAAAATAAACCAGGAATGTATGAGGTGAAATAGAAGGTATTGTCTCCTCTAGCATGAGAAAACTCCCAAGTATTTACTGAAGAGAGAGGCCTGTTTCAGTAACTCAGTTGCAAATTTTATAAGCCTGTAAGACAATCTAATGCTAAAAGGGAATATGGTAAAATTCTTCCCACATTCATGTTAAGCAGCTGTATAAGGAGTATGTCAGCAATGGGCTAGCATAGGGTTTTGTACCAGGTCAGTCCGCCCCTAGTCCACCCCTTGATAAAACTGCTTTAATATGACACAATCACAGTCCAAAGGATTGAAATGAGATGATTGTAGGATATAATTTGCTGAATCACTGCTTCAGAAAACCAAGGTGTTTCTTCAGAAGGACAAAAATCACAAGTGATCTTCCCATTTACGAAAGGATACAAGAGGCTTACCCCAGTGAAAAGTGTCCCACGAGGTTTTGTAAAGGAAGAGCCTCTGCCCCTAGCTTTGGTGGTGAATTTAAAATCCTCGTCTTGATGCCTGCTCTTTCCTTCAGTTCATTTCAGCTTAGGAAGCAGCCATGTGCGAACATTTCATTTTGGGTGAAATGCTAACACATTGATCAATTTAATGTACCATAGAAATGCTCCCCTGACTGCTTTGTGTGTTTGTTTGCAAAGTTAATTATTTACCAACTAGTCAGCCATGATTTTTATCTTTACTATAAAGTTCTTAAAGAAAAGCAAAACCTGCTGAGAGAGATATTTCCTATTTTCAAAGCTAATAAGTTTCATTCAGTGGCAAGATAGATATTATTCAATCATTTATCAGTAGGCTGTCTTTTTTGCGGGGAGAAGAAATATTCACAAGGAGGATTATCTTCTAATATTCCCCAGCTTAAAACAAATATCTTCTTTCACTTTTTTTTTTTTTTTTTTTTTTTTTCCGGTACCAGGGATCGAACTCAGGACCTTGCGCTTGCCAGGCAAGTGCTTATGCCACTGAGCTATACCCCCAGCCCCAAAACAAATATCTTCTAAACCATGACTTCAGATAGAATTTTGGAGAAAGGTAGTGACCGTGTAGAAGGGAGTACAGCAAGACAAGGATTAAAGGTATGTAGCTTCTTCCATCTGAAAATGCTTTATCACGGAAAGCACAGCCCCATTTCCAAACTCAGGACAGGAGAAGGACATGAGCAGCTAGGCCTCTGACTGACAGAAGGGAGAATGACCTTCTTCCAGGCACTGGATTGAAGTAGCAGAACTCATCCTTGGTTCTTACGACTGGTCCTGTATGCTTATGTGAACTAATTTGCCATAAAAAGGATCTTTCTTTGACTTGTTACTAGCTTGCTGATATAGCTAAATACACAGCAAGCTACAGGAATTCCTTTAGAACTCTGCCTCCAAAAGAATTTGCTCAAATAATCAGTCCTAATTTCCTTTACCTCTTCCTGAATCCAGGCAAGTAGCAAGACAGGATTTGGCCACAGACCACCCAGCAAAGATTTGATTGCATTTGACAGCTTCAGATGCTACATTGGAAAGGTCTCTTGCTGTGTCCTGAAAGTCACATCTGCGTGAAAGCCATCACTTATGATCAGCTTAAGTACTAAACTACCTCCAGTAAACTCCCATGAATGTCTGAGTTGAGAAGTGTATCAGAATGCCTTGAAAGTTATTTGTATTAATATAACACCAGATAAATGGAAGCTAAGGATTCATGGTTGGATTGTCTTTTAATAAAGTTTCATTATTCTGTCAAATTTATGGGTACCACAGTTATAGTAAGGGCAGAGAGCTCTGAAGTTTTAACAAACTACAACTCCACTCCCAAAGAAAATGAGGACCTTAGAGTCCCTTCTCAGTCTCAAAGTGAATTATGAATCGACTGACCTACCCTAGTACTGCCGTCAACTTGAGCCAAAAAAAAACTTTTAAAAGGCAAGAGAAGTTGGGAATAAATCAGCTATCCCCTGAGGACACAGGACAGAGATGAAAACTCTCTGACTTCTTTGAGTTCTCTCAGTGTGAGGCCTAGGAGAAGGAAGGTAAAAAGAACAAAGGCTATATATACAAGGTAATAAAAACGTCCCTCTCTGAATTTTAGTCTGTCACACCACAGAGCAAAACTGAGATCTGAGAGTGATCTGGTGTGATTTTTGTCATCTACAGATTCTGAATTTCCAAGAAAGCCCCACGGAGCAAATGTTCTTAACTAGTGCTGTGTATCAGAGTCACATTTGGATCTTTTGAAAAAGCTGTTTTCTACACCTGCTGTGCTGAAGGGTCCCTGGGTCTGAAGTGGAACTTCAGTAATTTTCCAGCACTCCTTAGAGGATTTAGAGGTGCTGTATTGAACTGAGAAACACTGGTATGGAGGCTGATAAATTTCTAGAAGAGAGCTTCTCTGACTTTAAAGCATAATCATTGCACCCCCACCCAATGTTAAAATGCAGATTCTAACTCAGTCTAGAAGGAAGGTGAGTACATCTCTACAAAGTTCCCTTGTCCCACCTATGCTGCTGGCCTTGGGCCCAACTCTCATGTGGCTTTGGACCTGAACATCTGAAGGCTCAGGAGACTGCCTTTGTGGAATGGAACTTGGGAGTAGGGGCCGTCAGCCTGGGGCTGGCTCTGCTGCGGTTTGTGTGGAGAAAATCCATATCTACAAAAAAATTGCATGGATGGATAATTTTAAATCAAAACTGTATCAAAACATTGCAAAATGAAGACCTGGAATTATCTATTTAATTGGATGATTAAAGCCTTAAAAATGTTTCTCCTCCGATATACAATCTGGGTTTTTAAGAGTCATATATGCATGAAATTTTTAAATGCATTGATAGTTACATATAATAATTCTGCAAAAGGTTCTGTTTATCTGTAGTGTGCTTTTCATTTCATTGAGCCCTACAGATTAGAAAAAAATATCTTTAACAGACCATTCCCCACAGTTTAATTCAGAAAAGGTCTGCGAGGATTCTGTCCTGCTATTTCATTTTCACACTCATCCTTCCCATGTTCAAATATCTTCTTGATGATAAAAGCGAAGATTCATATAATTAATGATCATGGATCAAAGAGCAGTGGGGCTTGTTTTTCCTAACCAACAAGAGCAGCATGGTTACTTGTTTTGTGTTTCCTAGGACAGCTACAAAAATCCTCACCTACTTGGTGAATTAAAACAGCATAAATTTATGACCTCATAGGTGTGAAATTCAGGCATGTAACATTTTAGTGTTTCGCTATGTGCTTCATGGTGCCTCTATTTAAAAAAATCAGTTTTCTCACGTTTCTTACTCTTTAGAAGTAGCCTTCAGTCCTTGGCTGTGGACTCACCCTCCCTCTTGAAAACACGTGACCCCAAGGACCGCTGCTTCTCTCATCATCTCTCTCTTATCTCCGCCTCCATCACCATATAAGTCCAACTGGGTAAACCAAGATGATCTCCCCAACTCAAGCCCCTTCCCTGTATTACACATGCAACGTTCCTACTGTCCTATCAAGCACTGTGTCTTCTCACACTCTAAGAACTAGGACGTGGCCATCTCCCTTCTGAAGAGTAGGAGAGAAGGATGTATTTTTTTCTCCCACAGTTACTGAAACAGGGACAGAGGAATGAAGAGTTTCTGCACTGCAATAAGGACAATAGTCAGGGCACATAATATAGGCTGCCACTCCACAGCTATGAAGCCTGATCTGGTGGTTTTTGTTTTTCTCTACTTCCTATATTATATATTTTGAAGTTGGAAACAAAGTAACAATTACACAGAGGAGCACACACACACAACCTGTAAGTTTTCATTTTTCAAATGAGACTCTAAACACAGACGGACATCTTGCTGCTGTAGTCCCAGTGCAAGCATGCCTGGTTGGTTGGGAAATACCTCGTGAGGGACTACAGCCCTGTGTGCACACGCTACTGTTCTGACACAGTACGGAAATCATTTCCCTCAGGGAACCTTAGTCACATGTAGAACATTGCATGTAAAGAAATGCTTAAGTATAAAACAATGAAACACAAAGTGTGTAAGTGTCTATGTAATGTTTGATCTCTGGTGCGCCTCTCTGAGGTGTGATCTTTGCCCTCTCTTAGCTCCTGGTACAGTAGACAGAATAACCGTGACCATCGCTCATTGGCTTACATCTGAACCTTTACTCTTCTCAGTGTAGAAGCCTCTAGCCAATGTGGCGGTGCCCCCAGCTCCCATGTCAGAGGAGAGGACCACGTTCTGTGCCTTCATGTGATGACTGACACTTCCTGCCCACAGCAGTATCCCCACCACTGGGATAGCTCTCCTGTCTCACACATGAGCCTCTCACCTCCTCAGAGTCTGAGTCCCACAAACCTACATCAAGACCAAGAATTTGGTTCTATCCAAATGTAGCCACAAGAAGATAGTCAATATTTAAATACAAAATAAATGACAGAAGTTTAGAAGAGCAGGTATTCAGTTTTGTTTTGTTTTTAAAGAATCCTCCTTTTGCCTTATGTTTCCTTGGAGAAGCATCAGAAGTTACCTAAAATATAAAAACTGCCATGAAGCTCCTTGTTTTTCTCCAACTGCTTATGCAACCAATGGAGGTATAGAAACTAACTGGAATTGGTAAAGGTCTTACATTCAAATACACCCATTTCCCTAACGCAATAGATTGCTACATTGCTGCCCTGGCTTTCTATGAGAATCACCTCAGGAGCTTAAAATAATTCCAACCAGTACCCAGTGTTCCGGTGTAACTGCTCCGGGTTATATCCTAGACATTGCAAATTGAAAAAGCTTTCCCAATCACATCAACATATAACCGAGACTAAGAGCTACTGACCCACAGCAGTATTTCCCACAGACTACACTGACATTTTGGACTGGATAGTTACACAGAGCTCTTTCCTCCAGGTGGCGGGATGTGAAGCAGCTCTCTGACGTTTATCCACTACGCGCCCTGTCAGCCTCCCCTCTCACCCTCCCCCCTAAGATGTTTCCTTTTGTCTGAATGGAAGAAGAAATGCGGAGTGCACAACTGAGCACCACCCCGCCATAAAGAATGATAAGCTCGAGTCATTTGTAGGAAAATGGCTACACCTTGAGTCCAGTGTGAAGTGAGAGAAATCAGCATACAAGCTGAAATACCGCATGGCTTCTCTTCTGCGAGACACCGGACGTATAAGAAAGGAGCAACTGAAAAGGTCTTAGAAAGTAGCGCGAGAGCTTTCTCAAATGGGAAAAGAATCCAGAAATGGAGGCAGGAGGAGGGAGGGGGAAGAGGGCTGGAAAAGGAATTAAGATGTGTTACATACATTTCCCACCAGGAAGGTAAAAGTTGTGTATTACAAACAGGTACTAAGGAATAAATGTCTCCTGAGGGAGTATAATTGTCCAGTGTTGAGAACCATAGCCCTAGAATGAAGAAGGTTGCTGCTAAACCTATTCGATCTCCAGTTTTGATTCCTTCGTTATTAGTACCGCACAGATTGGTGGTGTATGGTATTTTAACTCGTTGTGGAGAATCCGCACATGTACGTAACACATCTTAATTCTTTTCTTCATCCCTGTCCCCTCTCATCTCCCTTCATCTCTTTGGCCCTTTTCCATTTGAGAAAGATCTAGCTCCCTACTTCCTACTCTGTATTTTGTTTCGCTTTTTATCCATAGTTTGGGTTACTCTTGTAAGGGAAACCATGTGGTACGTAAGTTTGGGTGTCTGCATTGTTTCACTTCACGCTACGGCCTCAAGGTGAACCCGTTTTCCTAAAAATGGTCAAGTTTATCCTTCTTTATAGCAGAGTAGTATTCCATGGTAAAAACATATGAATACATTTTCCTCATCTATTTATCTGTTGAGAGCTTGAGAGTTAAGATGCCACCAGTAAGCATCAGGTAGAGAAATGGACTGCCTTGGTAGCAAATGCATAGATTGGAATCTAGGATCCTGGCTTAGCTGTGATGCGACCTGGGTCAAGTTGCTTAATTTCTCTGTATCCACTGTGAAACCAGACTAATAAGTGCCCATGTTTTGTAGGTTTGCTGTGGAAATTACATGAGTTAATACCTCTAAGACTCTTTAAAAATACCTACCTCTTATATGATAAGTGCTTGTTAAATGTTAGCACCCTTGAATGTTATTATTTGTCTGCCTTTGTTCTATATCCTGCATCTCACACTTCAGGTCCTTTCAGTGATCTGGAGTATGGGGCCAACTCATGACTATACTAAGCAATAATGTTTTGTATATTTTTGAAAACCATTGAGATTTTAAGTGTTTTTAACTACAAATAAGAATAATAAGAAATAAGGTCATACATGTGGTAATTAGCTTGATTTGGCAATTCATAGATAGATAGATAGATAGAGAGAGAGAGAGAGAGATAGATAGATAGAGAGATAGATAATATTGCTCCAGAAATATGTACAATTTTTATTGTGTTTATTAAAATAATTAAGTTTAAACATTACAATTCTGAAATGAAATTTAAATTAAGCATATTACTCAAAATTTATTGCATCAATTTTCTTATCATTTTTTTTTTTTAGTACTGGGAATTGAACTCAGGACCTTGTGCTCGCCAGGCAGGCGCTTGTGCCACTGAGCTATATTCCCAATCCATTTTTTACTTTATTTTAAAGAGACAAAAATAAATCAATAAAAGCAATACACAATTACAAAACAAGACGATAGGATTTAACAATCGTTATGATGTTGCATAGTGTTATCTTCAAAGTAGTTGCTCAGATTACCAGGTACAGGCAAGCAAAACAGATCAAATAATATAAGCTCTAACTTTTCCAAAAAACTGAGGCATTTTTCCAGTTTTTAAGACTTTGCACATTTAGCAGATGCTTGTAAAGTTTCTTTATTTGGGACAAATACATATTTATTCCTGCTTCTCAAATAAAACTCATGCCCTGTAAACTGGCTTTTTCCTTTGAGTCAAATACTTCGGAATATTTTCCTCGTCACCTCCTTTAATATGCTGTCAGATTTATGAGAGACTGGGGCCCGGTCTTACAATCCTTTAATCCTCACCAGATAACAAAGGTGAGCATGCTTTATAACTCTAAGAAACCGAATATGTCTTGGGCGACGATTCTCCATGAATCTCTTGTGCTTTTCCATTTCTAAGAATTAAGACATTCCAAGGCACTAAAGATAAAATATCTCCCTCTGTGGAACATTTCAGAATAGTTGGAAATAACGCTTCTTCCCTTCTTACCTGGAGAACATTTTTCTTGATTGTACAGGGCAATGAAATCAAGCGTTCGCGTTCTCCCTGGTTCCTTATTCTCCTCTCCTTCCTGCTCTGCCCCTCCCCACCCCACCCCCCGTGGATCTGAAAGTCTCTTGTGGATCTGAAAGTCTCTTCGGCTCACTGTTCCTCAGCTGCAAAACAGAGTTCCTCTGTGCGTGCTGTATTCACCTGGTTCGGTACCAGCCCTGTGGGCCGAGGGAGGAAAGGAGAAACTAAAATTTCAGAATCCATGCAAAATAAAGACACTTCAGACAAACAATAAACTGAAGACTTTATGACCAGCAGTGCCTCATTATTTGAAATTCTATATGATAGTCTTCAAGCCTAAAAGAAGATCCCACCCAAAAGTTACAGATGTAAGGGAAAAAAATAACAATAATGTTTTAAAAGTAAGTGGGTAGGTTTCAACAAGTATTGACTGCATAAATCAACCTTCAAAAAAACCTGGAAAAGTAGGACAAATATCATCTGTAGAAATAATGAAGGACAATTTCAAGCACTGAACAACTGCAAATAAACAGAAAGGGTGAAGATCCAAGCTTTTTAAAGTCTGGAATTCCTGTAATTTTCTAGGGGAGCATAGATAATATGGGTTAAATTCAGACCAAGCAGAATGGGAGAAAAAAAGGAAGGTAATGAATTTGAAATTGATTAAGATATGTAAACGTATGTGCCAACTTCCCCAAATAAATCATATCATGTAATATTAACATGCAATGTAAAACTATTTTAAAATAATAAAACAGTCTTCTATAAATGCCCATGTTAACAATAGGGTAATCACTAAAAGAATACTGCATAGGTATGCTTTCCAACAAAGAGATGGAGAAAGTTATAGGAAAAACCAAGAAACCTTAATCAACCAAGTAATGACAAGCAAGAAAAAGTGAAAAAGAAACAGAATCTCTCATATATAAATCAGAGCTCAATTAAATCAAGGAGTGTTTGTTATAAAAAATCTACTTTAAAATCAAAACAAGATTTTCACAGACTCTTCAGGGAGAGGGTAAAAGGCCAAATACAAAAGAAAAATGCTTAACTGTAGAAATGAATAATCATATCATTCTTGATATATACAAAAACATGTTAGAATCCTAACGTATTTCCATAAATTACTAAAACCAAAAGAGAAAGTTTTTACTCAAAATTTGTTTCTAGAGATTTATCCCAAATTAATATAATCACTATAATTTTTTACTTCATCATGAATATATAAAATTCTAGCCTTATTTAGGAGCTCATTATCTGACCAAATAAATGATCCAATGACCATTATTTTTATCATGTAAGTCAATTCTGGGGGAAAAATTCAAACCCTCCCTGAGATTTAAAAAAAAGCACAGTTTTCTCTCTTTTGTTTGACTTCATACAGCTTTGAAAGATGACAGGGCATAATTTGACCTAAGGAATATTTCTCAGTCTCTCTGTGCTCCTAATTAGACACTTAGGAAGTATTTAAGTAACAAAAAGAATCTCTACTCTGCCCCTTGTTTTCACAAGGTGCCCCTTCTATTTCACTGTGCATCAAAAAAGAAAAACGTTAAATATTTAAAATATGGCTAGTTCTCTAAACCCGAGGTTTAGTACAGTGGTTGTGTTTTCGAAAATAAAAGGTAGGAATTTAATACTGCTTCTAAAAGAATGAAACGGTTTCTCCTTTCAGGTGGTATTATAGCTATTGTGCTGTACAAAATTTCAAAATAATGATTCATGTGCTACACCTATGATTCTCAAACTCTCCTTGTATAATTACTTGATTGGACGTCTATTCTCCATGAAACTTTTTGACTCCTACCTCTAGAAACACTGATGAAGGGACAGCAGATGGAAGAAAGGAGGGAAGCCATGATGTTGTACGATTAATGACACCCAGGGTGATCTGAAGCCAATCAACCAATAGACCATGGAATCAGTACCTTGGGTTCAACCGGAGCTCATTATAAATGTAGCACCTCAGGCTTCATTCAGCAGAGCACCTCTGAATCAAAATCTGGATTGTGTTAAGATTCTCAGATTACTGATGCCATGGTTTAAATCTGGAGTGGGCTTAAAGTTCCATGTACTAAAAAAAAACCTCAGTCCCCAGGATGGCACTATCGGAAAGTGAGGGAACCATTAAGTGGTGAGTCCTAGTAGGAAGCCTTTAGGTCATTGGAGGTGTGCCCTTGAAAGGGGTCCCCAACCCTTCCTCTTCATCTCTTTTGGTTCCCAACCATAAGCTGAGGGACTTTGCTCCACTACATTATCTGCCATGATGTGCTGCCTCACACATGTTCAAAAGCAAGACCATGAACCATGGCTGTAACCTACGCTACCATGAACCAAAAGCAAACAAACAACAGTTTTTCTAAGTTGATTATCTCAGGTGTGTAGTATAGTGATGGAAAACTGACTAACACAATTCACATGCATATTGGAGAGTGAGAAGACAAGCACTAAGCATCTCTCAGTGAGATCCTTCTGTAGTTCAGATATAAAGTAGGAAAAGCTATGGTGTTCAAGTTAATTTGTTGAAAGAATCAGTAGTCTTGAATTACTTTATACATTTGGGAAGAACCATGAACCATACCATGCTGTTTGATTATAAACAACATGGGAATAGCACCCTGAGTCTAATTAAATTGAGAATTAAAGGCTCATAACGACAATAGATTTGGCCATAAAGAATGAAGAGTTGAAAATAGAGAATTAGCCAGACACAGATTTATTCTCTTTCAAACGAAAGCATTCCACATATGGGAAGACCAGAGTTGGCATGCTGGCTTCACGCCGCCCACAAAGATCCCAGCTCTGACCTCTCTGCTTCACCATGATGATCGCTGCATCTCCGGAAATCAATTCTGCAGAGTTCCACCCACTAGGCAGAAAAAAGAGCAAAACTAAAAGGTCATCACCTTTCTTCTAACCTGTGTTTCTGGAAAACACACACTTTTGCTTATATCTCTTAGACATAAATTTTCCTATAAATTTTCCACAAGGAAACGTTGGGAAACAGAAGCTTCCGGCTTGACATATTTCTCCCCACACACAGTACATCAGAGTTCTGTTAAGTAAGGATAAAGGAGAAATGGATACTGGGGTAGTGACCGGCAGCATGACACAGGTAGGCAAGGTTTGATCCAAAGTATCGGTCTTGGGGCTGGGATGAAGCTCCGTGGTAGAATGGCTGCCTAGCACACCCAAAGCCTGGATTCTATCCTCAGTATCATTAAACAAACACATATGTACATATAGACACGTGCACACAAATATCTGACTTGTTAAATAACTAATATTTACAAATGATCCAATGTACCGTTCAAGAACTCATTGTAAAGTGCAATACTTTGAAGAAACCTTTAAGGCACAACATGAGGGGTTCTCTAGTAGGGCCACTGAGAAACTCAACCCCGAGAATGGTCTTTCTGGAAATATTGAGGGGACAGTTGAAATGCTTTGCAGTTGCCTTAAACCAGGAACACGCTTATTATTTCATCTGAACAAAATTTATCCCTGACGTAGCCCGTTTTGTTTTCTGTGGGTTTTTCCTACCTTTTAGCAATGGTTAACATTCCCCAATTAGTAATTTAAACATTCTCTTTTAAAAACATTAATAGCTACCCAATCGCTATGGGTCATCAGTCATTTGCTAGTGTGAATTGGTTTAATTATAATAATTTTCTAATGGCTGACAGAGATCAGCTGCTTTATGGAAAGAGACTACAATTTGGGGCTACAGGGGATCAGGAAATCACCCTGCTGGCCCAGACCTTTGCCCTGCCCACTGCTGAAACACTACAGAGCTCAAGCTTGAAGTTACTGAAGACCGCAAGGAGAGTATGAGGGTATTCATAGAGAGATTTTTTTAAATAACAATTACTGATTTCCTATCACCTTGCTTTGAGGTTCTGTATCATTTTCATTGTTTTTAATGTTGTTTGGTCTATGCTTTTGTTTTTGTTATTTGGGTTTTGTTATTTTCTCTTTAAAACTAAAAGAAAAAGTATATGGATAACTGAGGTAAGTGAATTGCCAGTGTCTGTTGGTTTATTGGAGGCAACAATTAATGCTTAGTTGTTTTTCTTGACCAGTTTTGCATGCTTATATCTGGTAATCGGAACAACTAATTTGAAGACAACAATATGCAATACAAGAATTGTTGAATTCCTGTCCTCTTGTTTAATGACACTCTGTTCTGTTTCTAATGTTTTTATTACTTATTGTTTTTAATTGTTTGATCAATGTTGCAGTCTTACATCTGGTAATCTGAGCAACTTTGTTGAAGACAACAATGTGTAATATAACAACCACTGTTAATTCCTGTCATCTTGGGGCTGGGGATATAGCTCAGTGGGATAAGTGCCTGCCTAGCAAGCGCAGGGTCCTGAGTTCGATCCCCAGTACCGCAAAAAAAAAAAAAAAAAAAAATCCTGTCATCTTGTTTTGAAATCCTGTATCATTTTTATTGTTCTTATATTGTTTTGTTTTTGTCTCCATTGTTTTTATTTTGTTTTTTTCTCTTTAAAGTGAAAAGTAAAAAAGAATAGACTGATGGAAATTAAAGCTTCACTATTTCAAACACTTGTCTAAAATAGTCAAAGTGGCAGGAATTGGTAAGAAAAAAAGGGTTTCCTTATCTCCTCCATTCCAAATGAGTCCCTTCCATGAGAGAAAACTGCAAAGTATGCCTAGGTTAGTGTTAGGATCATCCAGTTTGTATACTCTGTGAATTCAGTATATTTTGGAGGATAACTTGGGGATGAGCTAGAACATATTTCAGTGTTTGATGGAAAATAAACCTAATTGTAAAAAATTAAAGATATTGATATTGCTATGGTCTCTACGTAAATAAGGAACTGCCTATATCCAAGTCTATTTCTAAACTAATGTATTATCATTTTTTCATTGTTGCTGAAGAACTCTTTTACACATGCAATCATTATTGGAGAATAAATGTAAACATCAAAAGGAGAAAGCAGTTCTGGGTGAATCAGGATCTAGCAGGCTCATCCTCCAATCCCTACCTTAGCCACAGCCCTGAGAACAGACCTTTGTGATCACCATTCTAGACCAAGAGGGTCCAGCATCTCTAAATAACACTGGGGCTGAGATTTTGTTAGTAGGAAACCTAAGGTTGCTCCTCATCTTGACAGTGACTACACAAACATGCATGTGGATCAAAGGTATGTTCACTGATGCTCTTGGTGGTCAGTAGTCACTTAAGAATGAACCACCAGGGGCTGGGGATGTAGCTCAGTGGCACAGCACCTGCCTGGCAAGCACAAGGTCCTGAGTTTTTCTTTTTTTTTTTTTTTCTTTTTTTCACTCTGTCTTTTCTAGTAGTTAAGTCAATTTACATTTTATTGAACTTGGTTTTCTTTAAGCCATGAAGGAAACAGTTCATTTCACCCCACAAGTCATATAAACAACATGGGAAGCAGCACATAATCCAGGCCTTGTCCAGGAACACAGGTAAAATTTTTGATTACTGCAAGTTGGTCGTTACATTTTAATTTTGCACAGTCACACGCTTTCTACATCAAAATGAAATGATATAGGAATACCAGCGTAAAACTCCTAAACAGGCACTGAGACTACATCCCAATTACAGATCTCTCGCATAAATTATTCCAGGGCCTTGCCATAAATGTAATAAAAATGTCAAATATAAGCACAATTTCTTAAGCAGCTTTAGTTTTCTTTCCTTTTAAATCATGTGAAGAAGGTCTGAGTTCAATTCTCAGTACCAAAGGAAAAAAAAAAAAAAAAAGAATGAACCACCAGTACTACAGATTGGGTATAATTTTGTATTTTCAAAGACTTTCATACACATGAACCTTGTCTAGAGCATCAGCTCTCTCAGGAAAACTGTGTAAGTATTATAGTGCTCATTTTACAGATAAGGAAATTGAAATTTAGATAATATAATTAACTTTAAAATGTCACACTGCCTGTAATAGACCAGGATTCAGATCTTCTGACTTCTTAACTTCAGCTGCACTTTATAATCAGCGGGCAAGTTTGTTAAGAAAAAAAATGCCAAAGATTTACAGGATGACAATGGTAGTGCTCAGTTTTTAAATATACAGAAGTCCTCCTGCACCTTCCATCAAAATCTGTCAGAACAACTGGGTTAATAAATGCAAACACACAGGTAAAGCTACACTTTTATTCAGGCTACATATGAATTTCAAAATATGAGCAAAGTAACGGGAAAACCACCAGCAGCAAATACACGTCACCCACACAGAGAAACAGTAAAAGAAGCAGCCTTAAATGCCCCTCAGAAGCAAAGACACAAAGGGCCAACACGCACCTAGTGAAATGTACAATCCAAGCTGGAATCAGCTGTAGGAGCTGGATGAGCTTTCACTGGCACCGATAACCTCAGGCAAAGGGTGAAAAACACTGTCAGATTAGATAGGCAGTCTGAGTTGATGAATTTTCAAAAGGAATAGAGAGAAGCTCCCTCCCAAGTCAAATTCCCTACCTTAGGGTAACACCAAAGGATCAGGACAGGTACAACCGAACAAAGGGCACAAGAAAATCCAGGTGGAAGTGGGGAAAGGGTGCGAAGGTGTCAGTCCGGGAAAACAGCCATGCTGTTATTGTTCCTACTATTCATTCACGCAAACGAGAGAAAAGGTGGTTTGAAAGCCCAGGATCTAGAACAACTACGCCAGACAATGCTTTGTGCCCAAACTACAGGAAAGTGTTTCTTTTAAGTAAGAGTAAAAAAAGGAACATGATAAATCCTATACAGTTATTTTTACAAAGTAAAGAGGAAAAGCATTTTAAAAACCCTCTCCAGAAACGTATGTTCACTACATTTTCTACTGCTGCCCCTCTCTCGCACCCACCCCACAAACTGGAAACATTTATAAGAAAGTGATAGATGCTATGGTGGTACTGGGGATCGAACTCAGGACCCTGCGCTTGCTAGGCAGGCGCTTATTCCACTGAGCTATATCCCCAGCCCCAGATGCTATGATAGAACAGCATGAAACAGATTTCAGAATAAAACAGGGGCCCAGACTGAAGCATGGAACATGAGGAAAAGAAAACATAATTTCAGAGTGAAGAATAAATTTGAAATCACTCAAGAACAAATCCACGTAAACCATGAAGCCTTAAGAAGAAGAAAATGAAGAGTTTTTAAAAGTAGTTTTAAAATAAAAAGGAAATATATTGAAAAAGATTTCATCTGTTCTTGAGAACAAGATAGCTTCAGAACATACTCAAAGTGGGATTATCTGCTATATCTGTCTTAAGAGAAATCTAACACAAAGGTAAAGAGCAAATTCTGAAGATTCTCAATCAAGAAATTTTGATGAACTTTTTAAAAAAAGATTTAAGGCTTTCTGCAGAAAAGGTACACCACATATGAAAAATTACCAGAGAGCAGCCATGACATTCAATGAAATAGTTGAACTATCAAGAACAAATAAGATATCTTCTTGGTAACTAACCCCCATTCCTCAAGTCGCTACTTCTAAGAAAAAGAAATCAGGTATCATTAGACATTTTGAACTCATAAAAAAAAAAGCAACACATATCAAGATATTTGCAGAAAAGAAAATGTGAAACAGTGTATTATCCAGCTAAACATGTCTTGAAGTAGAAAGGGCACAACTGTTACTAACCTGCCACAGTAAGGAGACAAGCAAAGCAAAACACCTTCCAAAAACAAAATAAAACAAAACAGAGAAGAGTCTTTCCCCATTTAATAAAAATGTAAAAAACCCCTCATGACTAGAAAAACACTGACATAAAACCTAGTGGTGAATATTAAATGTGCATTTTATGGACAACGACGGCAAAATGATACAGTGTGAAAAGTATAGTGTTTGATGATTACAGTCTGATAGTATAATAATATGGTGGAAGAAAGAACAGGGACATGTGTGAAAAGGAGAATGAGCCCACTGCTTGCCTTTGGGTGTGAGGAATAGAAGGACATTATTTTTACATTGACACTAGCAGACCAGGAGGAGAGAGGAAAGTCACTTACAATAAATTTCAAGGTTTCTGGTAGAAAGGAACAGACAGCAAAGAGAAAGAGAAGGAAAGGGCTGAATAATAATTTAAAAAGTACTTGAGAACCAGACAACAAACATATGACTGTATCTATATATTGATAATTGGAAAAGAGATTAATTTATACAAGGAAAAAATATTCAGATTGGCTAAAAATTAATCCTGCGTCTGGTGATAGCAGTGTTGCTTTAAGGGTATGTATATAAGCTATTTCAGTTCCCATGTTTGTACAGCAAATTATCCCAAAAGTTAGTGTCTTAAAATGTAGCAACATTGATACAGAACATAAAGCAACTTTCAAATATCAAGTACAAGGAGAAAATCCAATTTTGATAAACACACAGAAGATCTGAATAAACATTTCATCGAGAACATACAAATAACATGCACACGAGGGTGTGTTCATCATTATTACATTTTAGAGAAATGCACCTTAGAAAAATGCACTATCACTGCACACGTTAGATTGCTTAAAGCAAATTAAGCATACTGAGTATTGCTGATGATGGGAAGGGTCTGGAACACTCACACATATCTTGTGGCGTCTTAATTGAGTATTAAACACTTCACAATTTGACAACTTTTAAAAATATTGACTATATACCTGTTATATAATACAGAGGGAGTAAGAACCCGGGAGGGGCAGCAGAGACTACATGGACCACAAGCAAGGAGGAAGAAATTCCCGAAGGGATGGGCAAGATCATTATCTTGATTGTCCTGGTGGGGTCTCAGTGTATAAAACACATCAAATTGTGCACTCTGCAAGTGTACAATTTTTCATGTGTCAATTATAGCTTGATAAAAGTATTTAATTTAAAAAGTTACAAGAAAGATCTATTCTTTCTTTTCTCCCCCTTTGGTACCAGGAATTGAGACAGGTCTATTCTTTTTTTTCCCCTACTTTGGTACCAGGAATTGACGGTCTATTCTTATGAGAAATAAAATATTTGTTATGTATTTTCAGCATAGGTCATTTAATACCAAAGAAATATTCTTGATATAAATACTTGGGCCAGTCTTTGTGGGAATAGGTCACTTCTGTTCCAATTCGGGTCATCTGTGGAAATGGAATCACCTGAAGAGTTCCTCCATCCTGAGTTCCATGGTTGAGACTGACCATTGGCTGAAATCATACCTAGGTCTTTTGGCCAGAATACCTAAAGGTGGCCTCTCTAGAGCTCAGATGTCCTTAAAACATGGTAGCTGGTTCCAAGTGACAGTATCCTGAGAGAGTGATCAGAAGAATCTGGATCACTGTCTATGTCCTAGCTTCCAGAAATCATGCAGGATCATTCACTGAGGCAAACTCAAAGGATTACTCAATTTTAAGAGGAAAAAAATACTGTGTCTCCTGAAGGTAAAACAAGGCTCTGAAAGACACATGTGTTTAGAAACATTTTTTAGATCATTTTTTAAAAATGAAATGTGCCAAACAGGATTCAGAAAGGCATGCTTAGTATGCTGTAGTTACAAACTAAAATTTTGTGCCTGGAAAAATATCTTACTATAACCACAATGAAATTGAAAAATACTATATTCTAGAATTTTAAAACATGTAATTTCCACAAACCTATAAAAATTTCAGAAGGTAAACATCCAAAGAATCTAGATGACTTTTAGTATGGCAATTGTTTTACACAGCACACAGGGAAAGGAGGAACTGAAGAGAGAGAAGATAAACTGTACTTCATTTAAATTTAAAAGTTCTGCTCTGCAACAGACACTGTCAAAAGAATGAGAAGACGAACCGCAGGCTGGAACAAAATATGTGCCGAAGATATAGCTAATGAAGGACTGTTATCCAGAATGCAAAGAGCTCTTAAAACTCAATAATGAGAAAACAACATGGTTCCAACATCGGCTGAAGACTTTAATTGAAATCTCACCCAAGAAGATAGACAGATGACAATCAGCATATAAAAAGATTCTCTACATCATTGGCCACGAGGAAACGCAAATTTAAACCATAGTCAAATGCCACTACACAGCTATTAAAATGGCCCAAATCCAAAAGCTGACAACACCAAAGTAACAAGGATGTCACACAGCAGAATTATTCATTCATTGCTAGTGAGAACGTAAAATGGCAGAGCTACTGTGGAAGACAATTTGGTGTTTCTAAACTAGAACTAAACATACCCTTGCTATACAATCCAAGAACCTAGTCCCTTGCTATTTGTATTAGCTTTCTCACTGCTAAACACAATACCAACACCCAGAACTTTCTTAGAAAAGCAAAATTATTGCCACAGTACAAAAATTTGTGGTTGCTGGGGTCTGGAGGGACAGAAAAGATGAATAGGCAAAGTAGAAGATTTTTAGGGTAGTGCACTATTCTATATGATACTGTAATGTTGGATGCATGCCATCACACAGTCTTCCAAACTCAGAGTGTCCAACACCAACACTAAACTGTAAAATAGGATTTGAACTTTGGGTGTAATGGCATATCAGCACAGACTCATAAATTTTAATAAATTTACCACTCTGATGGAGGATATTGATAATGAGAGAAGCCATTATCCATGTTAAGGAACAGGGATCTTTGTATTTCCTACCCAACAACACCATAACTCTAAATCACTAACTGTAAAGTCCCTTAAAAAATACTGAAGAAACTGTAAACATATTTTCTCTGTTATTGGAAAGGCTTTCAATATGATTCCAGCAATAATGAACATCAACTCTGTGTCTCTAAGTACATTTCCTCATGCAAGAAACTAGGATTCCTAGTCTTTTTCCTTGGAGAAATGGTATTTCTAGAAAAGTTTAAGAAATCAAGAATGTCATCAAAGACTACTCAGATGGTGTCCAAGGGGCTCAGAATTCAAAATGAAGAGGCTACTCTGGCCATTGTTGCACAAGTTGTGCAAAAGGAAAATATTGGGAAGTATTAAAATACATAAAATACTTTAAAATCCATGAATTCCTAATTACATCACAAAATATCCCATTAGAACTAAATTGGTATACCACCTCATTGTTTGAAAACAGGCAAATAAAGGAAAGAATAAGGCACTTTTTCTTTATTGTAGGAACTCTATCTTAGAATAATTGAATAGTTGACAATGGAAATTTTTTCATTATAGTAGTATTCCATCTACTAAGGAGAAATAATTAAATTCAAATAACACCATTTTGTAAACCATAATTTTAGGATGGGACTAGGCATCGATCATCAAAAGCAGTAATTACCTCAGAAAGAAATAACCAGTATTTTGTGTAGGGAATGTGCCCAACACTGATGAAACAATACTTCTGGAGTGATCCGATCTAAATCCTATCAAGCCTCAGCTCTAACTACCAACTTTCAGAACTACCAGTACCAGAGAAACATGTTAAATGATATGCCCAGGTCTTTTTATCAGACAGAGAGTGAGCAAAGAGAGAAACGAAAAGAGAAAGACAGGGAGACAGAGACACAGGCAGAGAGATAGAAAGTTAGAGAATAACCTATAGATTAGAAGACACAAGAAATACAGTAACCAATCCTCATTAATGTACTTTATTTATCTTTTGATTTTATCCAAAAACTATAAAGACATGGGACCATTAGGGAAGCATGAACATTGACAGGGTAACTGACTATACAAAACAATTAAGTTAAACTCTTGCTTCCAATGATGTTATTTTTCCCATGAGTTCCCTTCTTCTAATCACACATACACCCACACTAAAATACCTTCAGAGGAAAGTACGTAATATTCTCAAAGTGGTATCCCAATAGTTTAGAGGAGGGAAGAGGTAAAAGTAGAGTTAGGCTAAACATAAAACAAATTTAGCAATGAAATGGTCATTGTTGGTGATGAGAGACAGTTAAGGTATCCTTGGATTTATTATAGCATTTTTCTACTTTCCATGTATGTTAAAGATGGACCATAGTAAAAAGATTACAAATAAAAAGTGAAGTAAATATAGCATTACTTTGCTGCCAGGCATTTTGATTTACCTTCTCTGTTAATACTGAGATTTTGCCCCCACAAAGAAAAGGTTCCTGAGGAATTCTAATAAGTAACCATAGTAGAAAATAACCACAGTGGGCCATTCACATAGATACAGCTTCATAGTATGGGAGAAACCATATAGCCTGTCATCTAGGTGACTGATGCATTTTAGAAGGGACAAATCTTGGCAGCACCTGGTAGAGTTTGCATGTACATGAGCACACATTTATGCACACAAATACAATAAACATTCGTGCCTAGTGAGAAGACTGGCCAGGAGAGTTATATTCTGTGGATTTTTCCCTTTGTGCTTGGCCGTTTCCAGAACTGGCTGGGCTGGTTGGACTGTGGCAGTCAAGGCTCAGTCGCTCAATCACAAGGTGAGTTGGGTATTTGCTTAAAGAAAGTATGTAACTAGCCTATACGGGATCTGGGACATTTTTAGCTACATACAATTCATCTGAAGTACTCTTCATCACTTCCCATTGTAATAGTATTTGATAATACCACAAGTAGCTATTCTTAAGTTCATCTTGATTAACAGCTTTGCATGGTGGTTGAAATTGAGCAATACCTGAGCTATGGAACCACTTCATATATCATACAGAAAAAATTAAAATTCCTTATTTTACTTACTGCAAAAATATTAATACACATTAATAGTGTTCTCTCCATTAACCAAAACAAATAAGACCCTGAATCTCAAAACAACACCTTTTATTAACACTATTATTCAAAAATCACTCTAGCAAGTTTAATATGAGTAATTTTTCCAGAAAGGTCTAAACTGTAAGGCTAAGAAGGCAATCCTCAAAATATAGTCTACCATTCTACACTGGGCATCTCAGTAAATTATCTTCAAGGGCTTTTTCCTCTAAAAAAATTATTTCTTTAAATTGTTCTACTTAGAATGTACCTCGGGGAAATACAAGTTTGAAAGTATCAAATATTGCTGATGCACATTTCAAAAACTGGTTAAGTACTTGCTTTCTCTTTAAAGAGAAAATTCCAAAAGGCACAAGTTTAATCACAATCTCACAAAGCAGCTCACATCTAACCAGGATCTAAGTGATGAAGTGAGAAACTTGTCAAGACCAGGGACCCATATCTTGTCAGGAGCTGGAGGTGGCCAGCTGATATCTCATCCCAAAAGGCAGAGGGTACTTGGCTCTGACATCTTACCACCAAGTGATCTTCATGTCTAACTTGAATGTCCCTAACTAATACTAATATCGATGCTTCTCTGCTGAATGTACAGTACTCAAAACTTCACTGGGGGACAGGAGCAGGCTCTTAGTTTTCCTCTATAGATTTCTCTAGAATGCCTATATAAAAGTGGTATTTTAAAAACTGAACTATATTTTACAATAATTTTGCTTTTCAGCATCCTTACACAAGAGTGGATATTAACATTGCAAACAGCACAGGCTTTGTGTTCAATTAGGCTACTTGGATAACTGCAAACATTCTTTTACTTCTTTGAATTCTGATATAGGAATGGGAAAATATTAAAAAGATATTTTACAGTGTTTTACACGCAACAAATGTTAAATCAACTGACTCACCAATTTATCTACGCTAACCTGAAGGACGATACCTACTAATGAATACAAGGCTTGCTATCAAATGCCTTGGTAACCTGGATAACGTTCTTCAAAGTATTTCAGAGATATTTTTTAGTACATTATTGGATGAGCCACAGAGCCAGGGAGGAGTGATATACTAGTGGTTTTGGTCAAATTAGTTTGGGGAATACTGGGTTAGAACCCGTCTCCAGGAACATTGAGAATTTTTTAACTGTTAATGAACACTGTGACCCTCTGCAGGGAGAGCCAAAGTGGGTCACATTTTCCAGTCTGGGGCAACGGAACTCTTCCTTTTGGGGTCATCTGTTAACACCCCCAGGAACTAATAGTGTTTGGCAAACGCTGGTCTTGGAAACTGAGTGACAAAGGCAGACAATCAGTGTTGCCGCAGAGGATGACAGTGCTTTCTTTGTATCTTCTCTGTGCCTGGCATTACTCAAAACATCGAGAGATGAGATATTTTAAGCAATTCATTCAGAACTATTAATTTTTCTAAAAACTTTGTATCCAGAAGACTAAAAGTAGCTTGTTCACTTTTATGAAGTAATTGCATTACTTCCTGCTTGACAAATGAGCGTAATTCTAAAAGTACAGGGGTCACTTAAATCAGAAGTATAATTAGCTGGACATGAGGGAATTTACTGTTTTTATTCTTTTAATAGACCATTCAAAAGTAGGTTTGAGGGAATGCAGGATTACAGAAATTCAAATTTTATATGTGCTGGCTTAGATACATATAAATAATCATTCTGAAAAGGTGTTTTGGTAAATTACCAAAGGTAATTTGGTAAAAAAAAAAAAAAAAAGGCATCTGCTGCATGCCTGCTGTCCATAAGCTACTTGTTAGTAAACCAACAGAGGGAAGATGCACATCCTTTAGAACATTTATAACATAATGAATCTATATTGTGTTTGCATATTGTGAGCTTGTTCTGATTCTTCAGATAATCAAACATGTTCAGCCTCTGCCACGTCTTCGATTTTGACATGCTACAACATTTTAGTTTCAACTCTACTTGGCAATGTCATTGCGAAACACCATTCTAATTGTTGTTCAAATGGGACAGAGTATGTGTCAGTTGCCAAAGCAACTCAGTGTGCAATCTGGCAGGTCAGTTCCAGAGCAGCTGTGGTCTCCTCCGGGAGAAGTGGAAAAACGAGGTCATTCAGATTGGAGTGGCTTCTAATTTACATTTTCAATTGAGAGACGTACAAATTAACCATGCCCAGATGATCCGAAGCACATACAAGGTTCAAGAGGCTTAAGGAATCCCAGTTTGTTAAGTGACTATTGTCTTCCTGGCAGATGGAATTTAAGGTAGTACTCAAGTTGTTTCCTGCCCCTGGTGTACAACTCTTATGCAACCTCCTCCTCTTGCATACAGATGGGTCTATGAATATGAATATGAATACATGGGATTACACTCTAATGATTTAGTTACATTATCTAACAAAGGTAGAGGGGTTTTGCAGATGTAATTAAAGTCCCAAACAAGTGAAATATTGAAATAATCTTCATGAAAATTTATCTAAGTAGACTCAAGCAAATTGGGTGAGCCCCATAAAGGATTGGACCATTCGTGAAGAATGAAAATGCAAGGCCAGAGAGATTCTCCAACAGGTTTAGAAAAGCAAGCTATCACGTTATTCCCCAGGTGGTGGGAAATTCCACCACACAGTCTCTTCTGGGAGTGTCCTTTCCATGCAAGTTTAATACGTTGTCACAAATGTACACAATGTGTCTACTAGGGTCCAGGCAAGAGACAGAAACCACATCGGTTGTTTGAATAAGAAAATTTGAATATGAATGCGTTACCCAGACAAATAGCTGCTAGTTTGGTAAATAAAAAGATAGGAAGAGTTTTCTATTATATAACAGGTAGTACCTGCAAAAGGCACTTGCCAATAACAAAGGTGAAGAAACAAAAGGAAAAGATTAGAAACATTAAAACTTCTAAGGGTCCCTGTGAAGCTGAAACAGCAGATGTCTCTGCCCTTGGAAGAAGATATCATGAACTAAGTCTCAGATCTCTAAGGTGGAGACAATGAAGCTTATTCTTCAAGTGCTGGGAAATTTGAAACTCAATTCAGCTGCTGCTGCTGCTGCTGCCGGTGCTGCTGCTGCTGCTGCCGGTGCTGTCGTTGCTGCTGTTGCTGCTGTCGCTGCTGTCGCTGTTGCTGCTGCGGCTGTTGCTGTTGTTGCTACGGCCGTTGCTTCTACAGACAGTCTGAAAAAATGAGACTGGAGTGACACTCCCAAAAACAAAACAGGAAGTTCAGGGGAAGTAACCAAGAAGAAAGTCTCCTC
Source organism: Dinomys branickii (assembly GCA_004027595.1). Lineage (NCBI taxonomy): Eukaryota > Metazoa > Chordata > Mammalia > Rodentia > Dinomyidae > Dinomys > Dinomys branickii. Next base: position 1,852 of record PVLD010009914.1, on the reverse strand, counting down.
CCTCCTGCAGATCTGTGATCCCCCTCTAGTGGCCCCTATTGTCAGAGCCTCACATGGAGTCAACTAGATGTGGGGTTTCAGAGTCGCTGTCCAGCATTGCAAAATAAATAGAGAAGAATGAATTAGCAACAAGAGAAAAAAAAATAACTTGTTAACTTTGATACGCATGGCTTGTAATATTTCTTTCCATCTTGTTCCACCTCACAGAACATCTTCAAAGCATTCTCTTGCCTGGAAATCCATAATAAATTTTCATGCAAATGATAAGAAGCTCACACAGAGTCCGTGAAGCTGCTACAAAACTAATGCTACCAAAGTCATTATCCCCTTGACCTGCTACCACTAAACTCCTAAAGCACCTAAGACCTGAAAGTCTTTATTTCTTCCCCAGCCATTACACCTGGAAACCACACTCTGTACTCAGCTACAGTGAGGACACAGATGACCTCTCTCTTATTACCCCCAATTGCATGGGTTGCGTTGTGCTCACACTGTGCAGAGAGAGAGTAGAAAAGTTTGCACTTGCAGCTCTGTCTCTCTGTCCTTCTCCCTCTCTCGTTCCCTCTCCCACTCCCTCGTCATACTGGGCATGTTTCCATTGTATTGGTCAGAAATTCCTCAAAGAATAGCTACTACTGTAAGACTTCATCCTTAGACCATACGTGTGCATTGCTTTTTCTCCTTATGGTGAATTGTATCTTATTCTTTAATGCACATGGTGCCAAGATAATTTTATGTGTAGGTCATGAGCATCCTTGGATTCAGCCTGGGACCAACTCTGCCACTTCTGACAGTAGGATCTATGACATAGAAAGAACATTTTAAAAGGCAAGATAGTTCATAATTATGAGCAATCTCTACAGACTGACTGCTGGGGTTTAAAGTCTTGCTCCACATGAGATCTTCAACAAGTAAGTTATTGTCTTAGTCTGTTCAAGCTGCTATAGGGAAAGTACCATAGGCTCAGTGCTTTATAAAAAGAACAGGAAGTTATTGCCTGCAGTCAGAAGCTTAAAAGTCCGAGATAAAGGAGTAGGCAACTCTGAGTCTGGTGGGGGCCCTCTTGCTGACACACATATGATGCTCCCTCACTGTGTTCTGACATGATGGAAGGGGCAAAGGGTTTCCACTGTGTCCCTTTCATAAAAGTGCTAACCTCATTTTTCATGAAGGCTCCAGCCACATGATGTAATCACCTCCCAGAACCTCAGCTCCTAACATCATTACGTCGGACATTCGGATTTCATCATGTGGATTTAGGAAAACGCATAAATGTTCCGATCATAGGCGTTATCTTCTTTGGGTCTTGAAACATAGATGATCACAGTAGTGTCACAGAAGATCACTGTAGGAATAAACGTTAATGTAAGCAAAGCACCTGGAAGGCTGCTTATCAGCAGAAGTGCTTTATACTTGGAAATTGTCCTTATTTTGTGTTCCTAAACGTCATTCTGAAAATGTCAGTGGATATTATGTTATCATACCAAGGGGACTCTGACTCAGGACTAAAATCTTTATCTCATCCATCTGAAATGTACATGTTGGAGTTCCTTAGGAATCTAGAATGTGTTCATTTTTTTCTTGGTCATTTATTTCCTGAATGATCTCATTCTTTACCTTAACTATCATCATTTATATTTTATCCACTTCAAAATTTATTTTTTTTTTATTATTTTAGAAACATAAAAGTACAAAAACATATTGACAAACAGACACCCATTATCATAGAAAATAGTACAATCACAACTAATCTATAGACAAGGTGATATGGTCTCAACAGTAGTTGTTGCTTTATCCATTGATATCTTCGAATTGTAGATGTATGGACCCATATACAGACATGCAAATTTAG
>PVLD010009913.1:0-73868 GCA_004027595.1 Dinomys branickii | reverse complement strand
TTTGGATTTTTGGTTCTTGTGGTTTTTTTTTTTTCTTTTTTTTTCTGTTGTTGAGAGGATCAACTGTCTGACTAAATTTGCATGTCTGTATATGGGTCCATACATCTACAATTCGAAGATATCAATGGATAAAGCAACAACAACTGTTGAGACCATATCACCTTGTCTATAGATTAGTTGTGATTGTACTATTTTCTATGATAATGGGTGCCTGTTTGCCAATAGGTTTTTGTACTTTTATGTTTCTAAAATAAAAAATAAAAAAACTCATTGCTTGTCTCCATGCTGAGTTTCACAAACATGATATCATTATGGAAATTTGAGAGGGTTCCAGAGGTGACCTACTTATTGTTATTGCCTTTTCTAGTGGTTTTTTTTTTTGACCCCTTAAAGAAATTACCAGTGTCCTAATGCCTTGTTTCCCCTTTTACACACTTAGCAACTCTGGATTACCAATTTGTGAGCATCAAATGTATAAAGTTGCATAGTACATGAATATAATGTCAAACATAGCAGTTAGTCACAAGTTGGAACCATAACTAACTACCTAATTTAGCTCTAGGTGAGAGGTATATACATAAATCCTTCCAATCGTGGTCTTATAAATCTAGTGTATTCAGTATGGTAGCTATTGCTACAAACCGGCAAAATCGGCTAAGTATATAGAACACCCTCACTACTCATATATTGAGATTGCTTTGCTGTAAGTCAGGATACACTGGAGTCATTTGTAGGAAAATGGACAACTTGAGACCATAATGTCAAGTGAAATAAATCAGACACATGAGCTTAAATATCACATGGTTTAACTTATATGAGAAACCCAAAGTATAAATAAACTAAAGAGCAAAATAAAACATAGATGATAGGAAACAGGGAGATCGATCTTTTGCAAATGGGAAAAGGATCAAGAGATGGAGGGATGGAGAATGGGAGGATGAAGACAGGACTGAGAGGCGGCATGTGTGCACCAATTCCCTATAATGGGCGCAATCACTATGGACTGCAAACATGGACTCAAAAAACAAATTCAAAAATAAACAAAATATATGTATAAAGAAATTCGATCTCTTGTCTATTTTTCACTGTGTGTATAATTGCAAATGTGATATTAAAAAATATTTCCACTCTTTTGGAGCATCAGTCACATATCCACTCTTCAAGAGTGACCCTAGATCTCAATATTCCTTGATACAGGTAATCAGTGACCAGTTTGGTTTCACGACACCCAAGAGAACTTATTTGACAATCTTGCCTGTAATTTCTTACATGAAGGAGTACTCTTATCATGGTAATTATTTTTATTGTCTCCTTAGAATAACAGAGAAGATTAATTAGTTAGATAAGGTTAGTGTAAATAATTCAACATCTATCTTTCTAAATACATTTAAAAATAATCAGCTACTCAAGTGTTTATTAATTACTGCAGCTGTAAAGTGCCTAAAGATTAAAACAGAACTAGGCAATTGAGTTTTTTGTTTGTCTTGTTTTCATTCCTCTTTTTGAGGAGTAGGGATTGAACCCAGGGCCTTTAAATTGAGCTACATACCCAACCATTTTTTAAAAACATTTTTTGAGACAAGGTATCATTAAGCAGTCCAACCTTTCAGAGTGGTGAAGGTATAGGCCATACCCCATCATGCCCAGCTTGGTTTATTTTGATATTTTGTTATGTTTGTTTTGTTTTTCACTTTAAAATACTCTCTTTCCTTTTTTTGAGACAGAGTCTTGCTATACAGTCCAGGCTGATCTTGAACTCACAGCGACCCTCCTACTTCAGCTTCCCAAGTGCTGTGATTATAGGCATAAACCATCACTCTTAATATTTTCTTGAACAGAATTTTATAGTCATAAAATAACACTGATTCTAAAAGCAATATTTTTGTACACATCAGAATACTAAGTTTCTCCCAAAGTTTTATGTCATGCTTTTATATTTTAAGCAGTTAATATTATTCTCCAGTATGATATTTTCATATTTTTCTAAGTTGGTTTGAAAGCAAAATATAATTTTTAGGAAACCGATCTTTGCCCAAGGGCTTTGGATATAAGAATTCAGGAATAGATATACCTGCTTTTGGTCTGAGAGTGCTTGTCACTTCTATAAATCTCTCTTGTGGGTTCATGTTCAGCATTTGGTTTGAAACCCTGCACTAGAATCTCGCAGTTCTGCTGTACAGAACATGACCTTTGCCTCTCACCCTGGTTTGACCCCAGTCATTCCAGCCTCAAGACCCTGGATGAGGGATACTGCTATTCCTCTGGTCACAAGCCATCAGGCGCTGCTTTGCAGTAGAAAGCAGACACACATCAGAGCATCTGGACAGCTAGGAAAGGCACACACTATCCAGTCAGATTCCTGAGTTGTTCCCAACTCATCCACTGAAATTATGTCAGGACACAGAGCAGCAACCAAAGAGAGTTCTAGCATTGAGTAAAGAAAGTAATCATAAGAGGAAATATAGGAGACTTGGACCAGGACAACAGAAGTTAAGATATAAACAGCTTAGAGTCTGGATGTGTTTTGAAGGCAAAGCCCACAGCGTTTGCTCATCAGCTGGTGGAAGATGTGAGCAGCAAAGTCACAGGTGCAGGGGAGCCTGATGGGGAGGAGGACCTGCAGTTCTGCTTTTCATTTTTTCAGTCTGTGCTGCCTACTGGACATCTGAGAAGGGATATTGGGCAGACAGACTGTGGGACAGGTTCAGTCTACACATACAAACCTGACAGTCATTAGAGTATAGGTAATTCTTAAAGCCATGAGACCGAGATCACCAAGGGAGGAAAATAAAGAATTCCAAAGATAGAGCCCCTGGGACTCTAAATTTAAGGCATGAGAAAGATAAAATGGAGCCAGCAAGGCAGGTGAGGAAGAATTACACAGTGTGATGGGAGAAGCCACCACACCAGGGATAGATGGTGTTCCCTAAAGTCACTGTCCCCTCACTGTGTGATGTTAATCTGCTCCATCAATGGACTGGGACCACGTCCCTCCCTGGGGAGTTGGCAGGTCTATGACTACAGTAAAAGTGGAACTGGATCTTTCATAGGGCACAGTGCTGAAAGGCAAAGCAAGCCTTTTGTCTGGCCTCTTTCTCTTGGGACATGTGCCTTGGAACCCAACAGGAAAGATGTCTGGCGATTATAATTCTGCTAAGCTGGGTGGACCACAGAGACAGACAAGCAGATAGACAGACAGACAGATGAAGGCACTCAAGGAGGCCATGTGCCCCAGCCTCGAGGTATTTGAGTCTTCCAGCCCAGGCCCCAGGCATATAAGTGATGCACTTCACACCCTTCCAGGCCCAGCCTCTGCACCACTCCCAGCTGACACAAAATGGGGCAGAAATGAGCTGTCCCCACCACGAGTTGTCCTCCTCGCAGGTTCATGAGCAACACGGATGAAGCGCTTGCTTTAGGTCATTTCATTTCAGGGCAACTTGCAATGCGGTCTCAAGGAAGGAACACCACGTGCAGCAGCACTTCTCAGCAGCCCAGGATGATGACTGTTTCCAGAAGTCTTGGGAAAAAATAAATCTGAGAAATGGGACAGTAGTTGAGAGGGAAGTGCAGACAAGAGAGGGTCTCTGAGGCTTTGATGTGGGAGACATGATAACCAGGCCAATCTGTGGGCTTAACCAGCAGCATCGGAGCCCACCTGAAATTCACAGTCCTGGAGTTAAAGGGAGGGGTTAGCGAGGTGATGTGGTCCAGCGCTACAGTCAGTGGGGCACTGCGATTCACCAGGATGAGGATGCTGTCAAGAGAAAACTGAAGAGCAAGCAGGCAAGGGCAGGGTGGCGAGGGTCTGCACCGAGGCATCATTAGACTGATCAGGGAGTTTAGTTGTCTAGGAAGAAAGGGGAGGGGTGCAGAGCTGCAGAAATCAAAACCACAAGCAAAGATCCATGGGCTCCCAGGAGGACTGGAGGGCTCCTCCAGGTCATGAACTTCATCTCCATCTCCCTGAAGCAAGGAACTTCAAGGAAAGAGGTTAAAGCAGCTTGCAAATAAAGTAGGACTTGGGAAAGCGGAGACTCAAACCTGGGTAGCTCAGCTCCTGTAATAGCAACAGTATTGCCTTCCACAGCCTGATTTCTGATCAGAAAGAAGGGAGAGAGAAAAGAACAGTTGTGTTGAGAGTCATGAAAAACTCTGAAGACCTTGGTTTTCAGTCTTGAGTGGCATTGTCTCATGTGCTTTATTTTTCTTAGAAACTAGCTTGTGGCCAGCTATGGTGGTACACACCTGTAATCTTAGCACTCTGGGCGGCCAAGGCAGGAGGATGGGCAATTTAACAATTTGGCAAGATCTGTCTCAAAATAAAAAAATTTTAAAGGGCTGATTTGGGTATGGTGGCACATGCCTATAATCCCAGCACTCAGGAGGCTGAGGCCGGAGGATTGCAGAGAGGCCAAAATGAGCTATATAGTGAGTTCAAGGCCAGCCTGTACTACAAAGTATACAAACTGAGATGCTATCTCAAAAAAAAAAAGGAGTGGGGCTGGAACTCAGAGCAAAGTCCTGGGTTCAACCCCCAGTAACACACACACACACACACACACACACACACACACACATACACACACAACTAGTTCTTAATTCTTTGAATTCTCAAGAGACAAGCAGGCATCAAACTCATTGACCTGACATATGGGTGGAGCAGCCAGAGCTGCCAGTTTCGGTCTACCTTGTGTTCCTTGCGTGCAGCTACTTCCTTAATGACCTACTTCCTGCAGCCAGTGGAAGACTTCATCACAGGAAGCGTGTGTCATAATTACATCATGAGGCCAATTGTTTCAAGTTTCCATCACAGCCAATTAATTCTACTGAGAAGCAGGGGATCTCCACGTTGGCCCGATGGGGTCCTTTGGGCAATGGCACCGTGTCCGTGTCCCAGTTACCAGAGGACATTGATAAGAGGAAGTTTGGCAAGGGGACATGACTAAGCTCTTGTGCATATCATGACCTTGACTATTTGCAGTATCCTTTCCCATGGTGGCTTGTCCTGTAATTCTGGTCATGCTGCTGCTCTGGCATTGGTAAAGTGTTTATTTCCAGAGGAGGTGCTTTGGGTGGAGAAGTAAATAGTTAAGAGGTTGCTCCTTGTGGGTTTCAAAGGTGAAGGCAATTTTCTTTTTTTGGTGTTGAAGAATAAGAGAGGGAAAAAAATTGGCTAAGTATGATGGTTTGGCAGATGATCATATAAAACAATTAGAAGGGACTTAGGTGACAGGAAACCAACATAAGGCAATGGAGAGGAGGAATTTTCTCTACCCACAGCTCAGACCATGTTGTTTCCTCCCTGTCCCCCACTCTGCCACCCCCACTGGGACCTCTGGGGTGTCCCATTACTTTATAAAGCCTGGTCGTTGGAGAAACAACACAAATTTTGGCCTCCAAATGATCTCATTTTTAATCTAGTTTCCTTTTACTAATGTGTAGTTGGGAGCCTGATAAATCCTTCTTAACATCTTACATTTTTTAGAACATCATGTTTGTTTCCAGCATGTTTTGTCAGAGGTTCGTGACTTCTACGAGGTAAGAGGGAAGATACCATCATCAGTTTGTACTTCCACAAATGTAAAAGCAGGCTCAGAGGAGCCTGTGGCCTACTACACAAGGTCACAACACTGTTACAGGATGCTGTTGTCCCACACATGCCATGACCTTTAGGAACCTGCTCTTGGCTTTGACTCTGTGAAGTGCATCACCCAGATTCCAGCATGTGACTTGAAGCAGAGCCAGGAGCATGGGTCTCCGTGCCCTCTGATCACTTTCTCCAGAGGTCTTAACACTACACAAGTCCCATTTTTCTTTAATTTAGTTTCCCAAAGTGCTCAAGACCCAGAAGTATTGATTTTGATTTTCCAACTGCTTAAAGTCATTAGACACACTACTTTGATCTTTATGGAAAGGATAGATCCCCAGCAAAGCAATAGGCCTTAGCTTAAAGAAATGACAGATTCTAGCCAGGCCTGGTGGCATTAGCCTATATTCCCAGTATTCCCAGTACTGTGGGAGGCTCAGGTAGGATTGTAAGTTTGAGCCCAGCCTAAGCAACTTTGCAGCTGAGACCCTGTTTCAAAATAAAAAATAAATGTAGCTCAGTGCAAAGACCCTGGGTTCAATCATCTGTACTGAAGAAAAAAAAAAAATTGCCAATTCTTTTGACCAAACAGGTTCAGCCATCCCTAATTACAATTCATAAATTCAAGGGTATGCTGTTGTTATTGTAGCAGAACCTGCTTCTCTCTTATCATCAAAAGTTGCAGTGTGCTTAGATTAAATTGACCTTTGCTCTTTTTTGTCTCAACCTTTTTCTTTCCAGTCTGCATGCTATGCCCCTACAAACAAAAAGTTATAAACTCCCGTATTGGCAATAGAATCACCTTCTACCTGTATTTGGATTCCAGCAAAGACAGCATGTGGAGAAATTTAAAGCCCTTGGACAAGTCTGTAGGGTCTTGATGACCTCATTAGTGCTTTAGAAGGCCCCATGTCACACTTGGACTTTATCACAAGATGCATCAACACCAAAAACAGACACAATACTGAAAAATACAACTCACTGTTGAAAGCATTTGCTAACATTAGGAATAAGTCAAGACCCCTTTCCTTCCTGAACCAGATTTTGACTTGTGTGTTGCTTGCCGCTATCCATTTGCACTCCTGTGAACCCCCTTCAATTGAATCTTGACATACATTTAACACTTCAAGTGTGTGTCTGTGACTTTTTGTTTCTGCCTCTACAGAAGTTGTAAATGGTTACCATAATATACATATGCTGAATCCCAGGGGATGTTGTTTGTTGGTGACTTGAGCTAAATTTAAAAGACAATCTTAGATGAAGGAATATTTGGAGATGAACTTTCAGATTCATCAATATGTGTGGTAGGTTTACTTTGCGATGGGCAATGAGAGAGAAAAAAGAGATGATCAAGATGGACACCCATGATATTCACTGATAAAATAGAGGACCATTAAAGATGATTTGAAAAGTGCTGAATGGGACATAACTAGTTAATAAATGAGATCATCCATGCTGTGCCTAGCAGAAGATTAATCAGTGAAGCTGGGCGTGGTGGTACATATCTATAATCCCAGCGCTCGGGAGGTTGAGACAGGAAGATCGTTGCGAGTCTGAGGCCAGCCTGAGCTACAAAGTGAGCTCAATGCCAGCTTGAACTGCATAGCAAGACCCTGTCTCAAAAAGACAAAAAAAAAAAAAAAAAAGATTAATCAATGCAAACATCTTGTCTTGTGAATTTTCCTGTGTCAGCTGTCATGGAAAGGGAAGTCTTCTAGAAGTCAGGGAGTTTATTGAGAGTCTGTTTCCACTATCTATTGAAAAAGGAAAATGAACTACCCCAGATCTTAGCAGGTTAAAAATAACCACTGCTTTACTGATCCTCTGATTCAAAAGCTGACCCAGCTCCCCTGTGTGGTCTATGAAAGGTTATGCTGCCTGGTACAGAGGCAGCATGTGGCTCTGGCTGAGGAGGGCACCCTGGTGGGGAAGGCACTTACTTAGCTGGTGGCTGCTGCTGACTTTCTTGACTGAGAGCAGGTCTGGGGCCACAGATAGGGTGTCCCTATCCTCCTGCCTATGTCCTCTCCATGTGAGTCAGCTCTTCACAGCATGAGGTGACTGTGTTCCAGGATCAAAGAAGCAGAAACTTCTAGTCCTTTTGAGATTAGGTGTCAGAAGTCTCAGGTCATCACTTTCTGATCACTTTCTGTCATATTCTACCAGCCAAAGCAGTCACCAGCCCAGCCAGGCCTAAGGAGAAGAGAATGAGTGCCCCATTTTACAGCAAGATGAGGGGCACAAAGGTGAGGGGAGGAACTTAGAGTGCTCATCACTGGAGACATGATTCTCAGGCAGACGCACAAGATGTGCACAGTGAACCAAGACAGCTGTGCAGGTCAGCCTGCCACAGCCGTGGATCTGCTCCGGCCTCTTGGCTGTGCCTCCTTCCGACCTCGTCTTCCCTATATGAACTGAAGATGAGGGGCTCCTTCCAAACTGAGATGTGTGCATCTTCCTGGGAATGAAAGTCCCTGCCATGGACTTACTCTGCAAGTCTGTCCTTCATCTACCACTCCTGGCCTCGAAGGATGTCCCCAGTGTGACAGGTTCTCTCTCGGGCCTGTGAATTTCCTCTGCAGGCTTCATGGACCCCGAGTCCCAGTCTGTCCATGTAGAATTTGACCTGTTGCTCTCAACACCCAGGTTTTAAAATCGTTAGAGAATGCACTGGGTATGGATAGATAGTGGTAAAAATCCCACAGATCTTAAGAAAAGAAACAGGCTTTGAGTGAGCAGAGGGAAGAGCTGTCATGACACTGTGTAATTAGAACTAAGCTTAAGATGTTTGTAGAATGCAGAGGGTGGAGGAAACTTGTTTCTGAAAAAAAAAAGGTACAAGTGAGTGGAAAGATTGGCATGTGGCACCAGGTGACGACAGCCAGGTAAAGAGATTACATTAGATGTGATGCAAAAGGCTAAGCCTCCATGTGTCCCTGGGCTGAGGTATGGCTTGGTGAAATGATGTTTAAGCAAGATTAGGGCAGCAGTGGAATGTGGGGTAGAGTGGAGAAACCAAAGTCAGAGGCCAGTGGCTGCTGAGCTCATGGGTGATGAGTGCTAGGATTAGGGAGGCTATAACAGAAATGGTGGGCATGAGGCAACGTGAAGGGGGAAAGATCTATAGGCAGTGACTTCTCGGATATGTGCAATTCAACTCAGAGTAAACAGAAAATAGACAAGGAGGCTGCAGTAGGCCCGAGGAGGGATTGGAGAGAAGGAGAGCATTGTGCAGAGAGCAGTGGTCAGGGAAAGGCTGGAGGAAAGGAGAGTTAATGGGGTCCCCATTTGGTCTCCCAGATACTGAAATAGAGATGCCTCAGAGGGAAATTCAAGGCAGCAAAGATGGGCTGTAATGAGACGTTCAGCTGAGAAGAAACGGAGAAAGAATAAAGTACATTGTCTGGATTTTCACAAATGTCAGCACCACCCACAAGAAGAGGAAGCAGAGGAAGATGACAGGGGATGGTAGGCCTGGGAAGGAAGCTGAATATCGACCAGCCTGAGCCTGAGGTAACTCTGGGTGCTCTGTGGGAATACTCAGGAGCGCCTCCAGGCAGGGAGAGAAGTTAAGGAAGGTGAGATCAAAGATGAAGGACCTTGTTCAGCATTGAATTCCTGTACCAGAGTGGATGTGGCACCCATCTGTACACCTGCACCACCTTGGGTTTGCTCCGGGATCAAGAGTCAAGGACAAAATGATGGGGTAGGAAGCAACATCAGTTGAGTGGTGCAAGAATCCTGAGACCCCAGTGTTTGCTCCTATTCTCCAGCAGGCTCCTGTTTGCACAGCACATCTGACCTCCACATCCAGCACCAACTCTCCTGGTTCCCAGGTCTGCAGGGCTGTGAGCAGTACAAGACTGAGCAGTCTCCTGAGTACAATTCTAATTTCTTAGCTTCTAATGAGTGATGACTGAGCCCAGCCACAGGGCAAAGGTAGAAGGATACGGGGGAAGCCACACCAGTCTTCTTGCATTCAGCTTGTGGTGACCCTCCGCCTCTTCGGAACTGCTTTAAAGTAGCAGCTGAGACCGGCTACCTGGGGTCTGCCTGGGGCCCCACCCACATGGGGCCTGCCTGGTCCTCAAGCCTTTGAGGCTAAATATGACCCTTCCCTTCTCTTCTCTCTTCTCTCTCTCTGACTTGGGACTCAGGTACAGCTCTCAATTCTTCTCTCCAGCCTCATGGAATGTGGACTTGCATTTTTCTGCCCTGCTTCTCTCAGTTAATCCCTGCATCTAAGAATCTCTGTCTCAACTTCCAATCAAGTAAAAGGCTTCCCCCGTTTCTCTTCCGCCCATGTTAGTGTTTGTCAATCCTCCCTCTCACGTTGAGGGTAGTCTCTCCTATAGCCTGTGCAACTATTGACTTTATCTCCCTCATTAATAAATATGGGTCTTAGTTACACATGTAATATAGAATCTATTTTAAAAACTAAGCATCACAGTTCAAGGTAACCCTGTTACCATCCCTTCCTCCAACCCTGGCTTGCTCCATTCATGCAGAAGTGGTTACCATGATTGTGAGTTTGGTCTCTCAGAGTGGAAAAAACTCATGCCTACACACTGCACAACTTCATTCATAAACATTTTAGAAAAGATAAAATGCTAAGGATAGAAAACATGTCAGTGATTTCCAGTCGCTAATTTGTGTCAACTAGTAATTTAGATCTATCCTTGCTGATATGTAGAGTTCTGGTCAATTTCTTTTTAACCAATATAGAATTCTCCCATGATACAAATATATCATTTTTTACACATACTGTCTCAGATTTATGGACGTTTAGACAATTTCTGATCCTTTACTAATACAACAGGCAGAGCAATTAATAATAGCACTGTGCATATTTGAGGAAGTTCCTCTAAGGTGTTTATACAAAAGCAGAATTATTTCATGGCACAGTATGCATTTTCAGAATTAATAGATACCACTAAGTTGCCCTCTAATGTGGCCGTGTGAATCTGTACTCCCATCAAAAGAGTATGGCAACACTGCATTCCCCAAAAACCTCACAGCTCTTTGTATTAAGGAACTAACCAAACCGTTCTCCCAACTGCTTTCACTGTACTTCTAGAGCATTTGAAATGATATAGCTGTATTTGAACGTGGTCTGTACCAGTCCCTTTCTTGGGCCGGATGGAGTACACGTTGCAGGATCTCTGGATGCTGTGTTTGAAAAGATTTAAGTGGCTTTTTCCTGTAACTTTGCATGTGGATAAATTTGCTTAACAGCAAAAGAGCCAAAAGTTTGAGGGCGGATCTTGGGAAATACCTAGAAGTAAAAATACAAGTAGATGAAGAACAGGAAGTAGTCAACAGCATGAAAGAAAAACAGCCCAAGAAGCCATGGAAAGAGCTGACAAGCGGCTGGGGGCAGGCGGGTTTGTGGGGGCAGGGGTGTGTTTATATCTGTTGATCCCTCATTATGGGCTGGACTCTGTGCTAATGACTTTGTGAGCATATTCTATTTAATCTTCACAATTGACTTTATGAGCAATCAGCATGCTCCTAACTCTGAGACACCTTAACTGGTTTTCCAGAGTTCCCCTGCTTGATCAAGCTCCAGTTGTCCAGGGCAGTGGCAATTTGCACGATAATGCAGGCTTCAGTGGCTTCGTTCCCAGTTCATTTTCTTGCTCTCTCCCAGTGATTCCCAGCTCCACCTCCTAAATAAGCTATTTGCACTCACACCCCTGCACCAGGGTCTCAACTGTACTACTGTGGCTAAGGAGAGGAGGCCCAGGTAGAAGTTTCCTTGGCTCCCCCTGGGTCTGGTGCAGGAGAGAAGAGGTGGGCTGGTGACCTAGAGGCAGGTTTGAGAGTCTGCAAGAAGGTGGAGCTAACAGGAGGCTGGTGAGCTGGAGGTGATAGGTGACAATCCCCATGGGCAGGAGGCATTCACCCATTGCTGCTACCCCAGAGGTGAGAGCTACAAGACCCATTGCCTGGAGGAACTGGAAGCCTCATCCCCAGGGACAACAGAGCAGATCCTCTCTGCCACTTAAACCATTGCCACCCCCCATTCAATAGCCATCTTATAAAGGATTCTGGGAAGGAAGGAAGAAAAAGTTACAATCCAGAGGGGTGAGCATTACATAATAGGACAATTAATGATTAGATTGAAGGAATTAAAAGTCATTTTGTTCTTGCTCAGAGGTGGGAGGAGCCACAATAAGGAGCTCCCCATCTCTGCACAGACCAATTGTGTTACACTGTGTGGTTGCACAAGCAGCAGGCAGGGATGCCAGTGACTGTACAGAAACCAGCCCTGCAGGACCCAAAAACCTTGGCCCAATAGTATGACTCTGCTGACTAGAAGGCAGGAGACACATTTAACCACATCTTTTGAGCTTACTGGGCTTGAAATTGGCCTCTATCCAACCCTTGCAAGCTTTCAGGAGTGGCCTTTTGTTGTTTAAAAGTATCTCTCCACACTTGAAGTCTGGCCCTCTAGTAACAAGTTTTCCAAGAGACTATGTAGCTTTCCTTCCAGAGGGCATTGGTATGCACAAAGGCACAGGTCCCCTCATTTTGGAAAGCCCGGAGTGGCTCTTCCTGCAGTCTGCTAAGCCAGGACCTCACTTCCTCAGCTTGGGTGGGCCCTGCTCCAGCACCCCAGCCAGGTCATCATCCAACTGCTATTGAGAAGTTGCTCAGGAGGGAGCAAGTAGCTGTCCAGCTGTAAAACTCTAGCTTCTGGCTAAATAACACAGCTTTGGTTATTGGGCAGAGAGGGTGCTATTGTAGAGAAAGTAAGAGGCTGCTTTAAGGAATTTACATAGTACCTTTGTGTTGGCAGGAGTTTAATTATTTGTCTGCAGCCAGCAAGATCTCAGAGGCTCATCTGACAAAGCCTCAGCCCTTCTCAGGGACCATTAGAGGCAGCAGTTTGAAGTTGCTCACTTGAGTCAACACACAGGGAGTCCGAGGTCCTGCACACTGTCTGAGAACAGGGCTCTAGGCCATTTCCTTTCCTGGCAGCACAGTGGCTTTTCATAAGGATACGCTCAAAGTGTAAGGGCCAGAGGCCAGGCTGCAGCCGGGGGCTGGGGATGGGGGCTGTAACCATAGCAGCAGCAGGACTAGCACCAATAGTGGGGTTGGTATGTGGCTTTGGGGACTTCTGTGTACCAGGCCACAGGGGACCCCTTCCTGCACTCAGAGCAGCCTTCCCTAGTCACTGTGCCCATATCTCATGGCAGGAACTCTGGGCTAAGAGAAGGGATTTGCCCTAAACCCTAATCCTACAATGGCTGAGTAACTAAGCCAGGAAGCTACCATACTGGCTCAGAAATCTGGATGTTTATCTCCCAGATTCGGTTTCCTGCTTGACACAAGAAAAACAGGATGGGTCGTAATCTTTCCCCTTTATTTAAATATTTTTTTCAGTAGAACCTTTGTGCACAATCCCACTTTCCCTTTGAGGTGGCAAACAAATGCAGGGAACTTCCTTTGCCATTTCCCAGATGGGGAATCTTCCCGGAGGAGATGGACTTCTCCACTTACCTCCCAGCTCGGCTTCATGCTCCAGTTTAGAAATACAGCTGAGAAACAAGCACACATGAGGAAGAGAACTGCCTGTGGCTCCTGCACCCCCGATGGAATAAACCAGGCCTATGGAGGTGTTCACAGGAGTGCATTCCCCAGAGTCAATGCCCAATTGTCTGTTTCTATGCACCATTTGAAAGAGAGATTCAAATTCTACTCTTGGCCCGTCAGTCTTACTTGACAATTACTCTGTAAAGGATGCACCTTCCAGGTGATTATTCCCCATATCCCATCACTAAGGTCTCTGAGGGATGGCCCTGTCATACAACTTGTGTTTCTGTGTCCCTACTACACCCTGCAGGGACACCTCCCAAAGATGGTCCTGGGAGAACAGCTAACCCAGTCAGGTGTGACTGAAACATTTATATATCTCAGGAAATATATAGAGCCCATCCTGGACCTTGTCTTGGTCCGCTGGAGTTTATATCTGCAATCCCATGGAAAAGTTATTGGAAACCAATAAGTAATTCCAATCTACCACTTCCAGTGCAACCCACAGTGAGAATAAAGAAATAAACGTATATCTGTAGATGTGAGGAGCAAAGGTGTCCTAAGTCCAGTTTGAACAATGGCTAATCAGAACATAGGTCTCCTGGACACAGGGCTGAACTTAGATTTTGTTAGTTCATGAAGAGGGGAGTGGCTCAGTATGAGTGACTGTGAGAATGGGGGAAGTATGGGAATGCTGTGAGCTGGGCTAGGTAGGAGGCACAAGACACCTGTGCAATATGCAGAGAGAGAGGTATGCAGAAAGAATAATCTGCATAGCACAGCTTGAGGAGGTACCTCATGTTTTGGGGTTGGTGCTTCAGTTTTGATGTGCAATCTTCATGCCGTGATATACCATGGCCTCTTTCTCCAGGCTCAATCCCCGCCAAAAGTGCGATGTCATTCGACCTAGCTCACACATGCTAGTTGGAAACCGCAGGTGGAGCATCGCTGACCTGTTAGATTGCTTTAAAGACTATACATCAGCACCTCAGTTAGACCCATTTGCATTGCTTAAAATTAATTGAGGAGATTAAATAAATATCCTAGCCAGCTCTGGACATATCAATCCATGGAAATAGAGCCAGGTTTGCCCAAAATGGAGACAAATGTGCTTCTTTCAAGAAAAGCCGTCCTGGTAGTCCTCCACAAGGAAACAGATGCCTTACTTGGATTTCTCACTGGTCTGAGGTAAGAGCAGAAAACAGGACCCTGGGGTGTTTAGGTAAAAGTGAATCTTGAATCAGATCAGCTGGGTTTTTCCTCATAAATCAGGTTATGTAATGTGCTCTGCCACCTTTAAGTCTCCCTGGTCTGTGCCAAACTGTACTTGCACTAATCGCTTCTGACACAGTGCCTAGAGTGCCAGGCTAGAACCCCACAACTCTGACTTGAACCTCACTGGATGCAACGCTGAGATCCTGTGCTTTGGCCCTGTTTATACCAGAATGCTTCTTGGTCCCCTCTAAAGTGTCTCTGTAAAGTGTATCTGTCACCAGGGGTAGAGGAAGGAGTAGCCTGGAGAGAGATGGAGTCAGGAAATGGGATCCTTGGCCAAGGATGCGGCTGCAGCCTGGCCAGGAAGGAGTATGTGAGGGTAGAGTGACAGAGGAACCACTCTCTCTTGCAGCAGGTGGCTCTATTGACCACACCCAGTGGGCAGGAAGGGGGCCCTAGAGACATGATCTCCTGGGCGCAGGGTAGGACAGAGAAGGGTGGAGAATGGAAGCATGGAAAGGAGTGGAGACAGGCCAGCATAACATAGTTATTCTTGTTTGACGGATATAAAATGACACACAGAAGACAGGACACCAGGGCTCAAGGGGTTCAGTAACATGCCTGAGTTAAATGCCAAAGCCAGAGATTCAGGCCAAGCCTGTCCAACCCCAGAGCCAGTAGATCAAGGCACCCCATGGTCTCTGTGGTCCCCAGGTGATCCCAGCACTGTCTGTTGAACAAATCTGTTATTTCTTCTGTGGTGACCAGCATGGAGCCCAGAGCCTCCTTCTCTAGCCAGCTTCCTGTTCCAAGAAAGTAATTCCAACATGTTGCCACCACTGTTGCTTATTTTGGAATAGACTTGATTTTGGTTTCATCCTACCCAGCCTCACAGGCTGCTTCGGACACTGTCCTCTTGGGAAGATACCTGTGTCCACTTGTTTTCTGTAACTGTAGTGAAATTTCTGAGGCAGAGAAATTGATAAAGAGAAAACATCTGCTTGCCTTACAGTTTTGGAGATTGAAAGTCAACTGCACTGGCTCCAGCCAGGGCCCCTGACTGTGTTACCTCAAGACAAGTGGCATCGTGGCAAGACTGTGTGTGTGAAGGATAGCTCATACTGTGTGACAGGGAACCAGAGAGCCACGGAGGCTCCCCAGAACCTGTGTCACCCACTTCCGAGGGTGTGTCCCCAGGAACCAGCCCCCTCCCCCCCAGGTCTCACACTTCTTACCCATCACCACACCGGGGAACAAGCTTCTAGTACATGAAACTTGGGGCACACAAAGCATAACCAATAATGGTAGCACTCTGGGAGGCTCAGACAAGAGGGCCCCAAGGTCAAGCCCAGCTTGGGCATTTGAAGAAGCTGTAAGGAGACTCTGTCTCTAACTAAAAAAGGACTCAGACAGAGGTCCTCGGTTCAATCCCTAGTGCTGGCAAAAAATCCAAACCGTTGCAATATTTCACATTTGATTCTCTCTTCACGCCACCCCACTGGGTGGAGAATTGACCAGTGAATGTGGTCCCACTAGGAGGTCCTGAGGACTGTCATCTCTCAACTCTTGCAGCCCGTGCACAGCATACGGGCCTGTGACTATCCTTTCATTCCCTGTGCCTGTGCTGATCCAATTCTCTGACTGAACCAGACTCCAATGTGAAGGGCAGGAGAAACACAGAGGTGATTACACCAAGAAATAAGAGTCCCTTGATCACTTTGGGCTTATCCCTGTCAGGTCAGGCTTTTGGCTTTGAGAAGACGTGGCCATTCTGACTGGTTCAGGCTGTCCAGTCAGCCCTGCCCTGCTAACTTAGCCTTTCCAGGGATTTGCTTCATTGCATAAAACACAGGAAACTTGGGAAGATGTTGCACAGTGTTCTGTGGCAAATGTACTTTAAAAATCTGGCCCTTCGATCTGGAAAACTTTGAGTGACAAAATTAAGGATGGCAATGAGCCGTGCCCTATAGAATATAGTAAGTGCCTATGCGTCCATATGATAGAAATAAATAGTAGAATATATAAATAACTAAGGGAGAGGGAAAGCTTTTCATTACAGCAGAAACTCAATTAATAAATGTAGGAGAAACGAGCCAGTTAGAAAATCATAATTTGGCAAACTCCATAGCAATAATTGTTCCAGATAAGAAACATCAATGGAAAAGCAGTTAATGGGTAAAAATGTGGAAACAAATTATTTGCCTAGTCTCAAAGTATCTTCCCACAAGATAATTATTAATTTTAAGGGGCAAAGGTAGAATTTTA
Organism: Dinomys branickii; assembly: GCA_004027595.1. Classification (NCBI taxonomy): domain Eukaryota; kingdom Metazoa; phylum Chordata; class Mammalia; order Rodentia; family Dinomyidae; genus Dinomys; species Dinomys branickii. The sequence continues at coordinate 57,256 of PVLD010009913.1, read as the reverse complement.
TAGTGGAGAAGCCTGGCAGACACTACCTTAATGAAATGATCAAAGGGAGCATCACTGTTAATGAGATGCACTGGCATCTTGGGCCTGATGACACAGACAAGGTATGAAGCTGAGTCTGCATGTTCTCACCCAAAATGTGTGATGACCTAAATTTAATCACAAACTCAAACTGATAACCAGTCCCCAAAACAACCAACTTCTTGAAGGCCTCAGATATGAAAATTTTAACAGAGAAAAGAAAAACTGAAGAACTGTTCCAGACTGGAGGCCACTAAGGAGATAAGATTCCTAAATGTAATGCAGTTTTTGATTGGATTCTGGGCCAGAAAAAAATGGACATTAGTGTGACAATTGGAAAACAACTCTGAACCAGGTCTATTAACCAATTGACAGGGCTGTATCAATGTCACTTCCCTGGGTTGGACTATTGATCAATGGTTGCATGTTGTAGGGTGTGATTTTTCAAGGGGAACAATATAATACAGGACACATATTTTATAAGATTATTTATAATAGTCACCCAATGAATCATATCAAAAAGAGAGTATAGGAAATCTGTCTACACATTAAAGACCAAAGAATTCAGCTGAGGGCCTGGATCCCATGATAATGTTCTGCTTCAGATGAAGACCTAAAGCCCATAACAATGCCTCCCATGAGTCCAACTGGAGGCCTAGAGCCCATGACAGTTTCTCATACAGGTCTGTTTTATGGATCTATGCTGGGAAGGCCCAAATGTCTGTTGTGGAAGCTAGAAAGTTTATGCCAGCAGGATTAAGAATCTGTGCTAGCAGGCTGAGGGATCTGCACTGGAGCTAGGAAGCGATGCTCAAAGTAAGAACCAGAGCTCCCCTGTAAAGCACCACAGCCATCCTCAGCAACAGTGAGGTCCTGAGCTCCTTTGATGAGGAAAGCCTAGGAAAGCCAACGTGACAAGCTTCTCCAGGAGACTGAGCAGTGCACCATTTTGCCCTCTAGAGCCAGGAAATGATGCTCAAAGTGAGGACCAGAGCTCCCCCAAAGTGAACCGAAGCCATTATCAGTGACAAGAAGGTCCCATGCTCCTCAGATGATGAGAAGAGCTGAGTTCATCAGGAAAGCCAGCATGACAAGCTCCACCAAAAGAACCAACAGCTCCTTACACCTTCTAACAGCACCCAACTGCTTCTTCTAGCTCCCAACAGCCTATAAACTTTTTCCTGTCTAGTTCTGCCTCTTATGCTGCCAGCAACAGTCCTCAGGTGGGTCCCCTACACCCAGCACCATGCCGGTTCAGTTCAGCTGGGGGTTCCACGTTGACACCAGTTGTCAATCAGCCACATTACATGAGACATTAACAGAGGCAGCAGCTGGTGTAAAGACATCCATGCACTGACCTTGTAATGCCTTTGTCATTATTTACAGTGGCCAGTTTAAAAGCATTAATTAAAAATAAACTGATTGCTAGGCGTCATGGCACACACCTGTAATCCTAGCACTCAGGAGGCTGAGCCAGGAGGATTGCTGTGAGTTTGAGGTCAGCCTGGGCTACACAGTGAGTTCAAGGGTAGCCTGTACTACATACTCAGATGGTGTCCCAAAAATAAATAAATAAATTGATCCTTCCATTGCTGTTTTTCTATACATTGAAAACATGATTAGACATAAAACATGGATTTGCATCACTTAAAGCACTTCCACTGTAGTTCTTTCTTATGCAATTCTTCCAACTTATCCATTCTCTACATGGTCAGTCTATCCATTCCAGTTTGCTTTGTGGAAGCAAATTTCAAAACTATGTACATGGTAACAGCCTGAAGTCTCCCCCTTTCTGCCCCTCTTCCAGATAAGACTCTACATTATTTTTCTCATACCTCTCCCATCTTTCCCAATGAAAAGAGCTGGATAAGTGGTGGATGGATGGGTGAAGAAAGCCCAAGAGCCACTCCGCGGAAACAAGGAACACGTGACTGAGCGCTCCTGGGAGAAAATGAGGGAATCCCTCCCAGCAGAGGACCTCCTGGCACCCAGGGAGGTAGAAAGTGCTAGGTGCACCCTCAGGGAGCAGCAGCCCTGCCAGCTCCACCCACAGCTCCCTGCAGCCCTGCACGGGGCCTTTCCTCACCTGCTGGATAACTGAACAGCACAGAGCAGTTTGCAAATGCCATGGATGTGGCCTTAATGCCAAAGTCCCAACAACCACTAAGGGTTGGGAATTGATGGATAAATAGCTCCCTTGACCCTCAGAAGGGAAATAATAATAATGAATTGTGTTCCGCACAGGGCTTAAAGATTTCCAGAGAGATTAATAAACCCAGGGCCTTCATGCCAAGCTACATCCACACCCCAACCCCTTTTTTGATACAGGATCTTTCTTAGTTGCTAAATTGCCCAGGCTGGGCTTGATCTTGTGATCCTCCTGCCTCAGCTTCCCGGAGTGCAGGGATTGCAGGCTCGAACAACCATCCCCAGGTATGACCTGCTTTTGACATACCTCTTACAGGGCTTCCTCCTTCCCTTGGTCACTTTTCCATTTCTTTTTTCTGCGACCTGCAATCATCTCCCACATGGATGACCTGCAGCTGGATCCTTGTTTTGGGATGCGCCTGTGGGGAAAACAGAGGCCAAGACAACAGGGAAATCAGGCTCCAGGCCACCTGCAGAGAGATGATTGCCCTGAGCACTTGTCTGAGCTCTGATGGAAAGACCAACTTCGACCCTGGACTGTCTCAGAAAGCTAATGCTTCAAAGTCCTTTGGGGCTAGACTGTGGAGCCTGAGCTTGGCTGCTTCCATCAACTCCTAACTTTGAGAAATAGAGGGAATTGACTCTTTGGGGGACTGGACTTCCTTTGAGTTCTTTTGAGGAACAGGACTCTGCCTGGGATTCTGGTCTAGCCTAGTTCTACTGTTTAAGTACACACAGCTCCGAAGCCAACTGGGGTTTATGTTACTAAACCCAGTCTGGGGAAACCTAATGAGCCACCCAGTGAACTTCAGTAATACTGAATTTCTTAACCCTTACACCCCCCCGCCCCCCCTCATCCCCCCAAAAAGAGTAAACTGTGAAGCCAAGCATAGTCATGCCAGCCTGGGCAAGAACCATGGCCTGGGGCTGGAAGTGAGTAACCTACCTCCTGCTTGCAAGCATTAATACAAACCTTTCAGAGCCATCTAATTGCTCTATTAGGTTGCTTGAAAATGTTTAGTTTTCTTTGTGGATTTGTACAGGCCTGAAAGGGAAGTTATTTTAATGAAGAACTTGAATGATCTAGGTAAAAAGTTGCTATACTTTAACCTTTAAAATTATTTTGGTTATTTAACAAAATACCATTCAAGTCTTTATCTGCTTTATTTTGAATTACCTTTTTTTTATAATCAAAAGTAATGCTTTTGTACAAAATCTGAAAAGGCACCACCATGAAAACAAAAATCATAGCCTGCGTGGTTAACAGGTAGATATTTGGGGTCTTGTTTTCTTTTGCTGCAGTATGTAGAATTGTAAATTTAAGTACATGTTGGTAAAGTTGTAAAAATCAGTATCATATGGTATATAAAATTTTCTGTTTTTCCTCTTTCGAATCTAACGTTATAAAACTAACCTGGCACATACCTGTAATCCTAGCACTCGGGAAGCTGAGGCAGGAGGATCACTGTGAGTTCAAGGTCAGCCTGGGCTACATAGTGAGACCCTGTCTCAAAATATAACAAAAAAATTAAATTAAAAAAACAAAAAAGTTAACATTTTCTCTTGGCATGATAGATTTGTAAAGTAATTCTAGCAGCTACATACATGATATTCCACTGAATGAACAATCTATAATCTTTATTTTCCTACTACATACTTCAGTTACTTATATTTTTTACAGTATTAAACAGTGTTGCACTCTGCACAGAACAGTGCTGTGCTGTGTGGCTGTGCATATTCCAATGTTCCTACAGTTTCTTTAGGGCACTTGCTACATGGGGATTTATAGAGACAAAGGAAAGATTTATTTAAGTTCAACTTTCCTGCAAGAGAAATTGTCCTCATATATACTCAGACCAGTGGCCTATCAGTGCCTCATGTAACTGTTCATTTAAAATCTACTTTCCTAACTTCACTGGCAAGAAACAGCATCCTGATCTTGATTAATTTGTACCTGTGTTCTTGGTAATAAAGTCAATAATTTCTTCTGTGAACTTTTTGTTTGTCTCCCTTCCTTAAATTTTCATTCTTTATGTATTTTTAATTGGCAAATAATAATCATGTCTATTCATTGGGTGCAGTGTGATGTTTTGACCTACATACACAGTGTGGGAAGTCTGAATAAGCCAATTAACCTATCTGTTCTCACTGACATTATTTTCACAATAAGGTTAAAAATATTTTCTAAAGCAACTTTGCAATTCACAATGGATATTATTGTCTATGGTCATCACATAGTGCAACAGATCTCCACAGCCTTTGTGTTTTTAGCCACTGGAAATCTGGCAGCTTTCTTCCCAGTGGTAGGAGGTTAACATACAGTAGAAATGGAAGTCTGTACTCTATAACAACTACTGCAAGTATTTTTCTGGTTTGTAATCAGACATGAGCTTGCCATACTTTTAAAAAAGTTGCTCTTGTTTATTTCTAGTTTTGAAATATGCTTCAATTTTTACATTTAATTTCTTACCCTCTCCAGAACATATGCTGGCCTAAATGACCTACCTCTACTATGCTATTTTAAAAGCCAGTTGGTTAAACATGTTAGGTAAAAAGCACTAGATTCTGAACAAGTAACTAAAGTTAAATTTTGTCCAAAATCAGCAAAGGAAGAATCTGCTGATGCCTCTTGCTTCTTTGGATTTGCTGATTCAGATTTTGAAAAGTGAATGATCAAAAAATGTCTTGAAAGCTTAAATGTTTCAGATGAGTGTGGTGGCACATGCCTGTGAACCCAGTACTGGGGAGGCTGAGGCAGGAGGATCACCAAGAGTTCAAGGCCAGCCTGGGCAACCATACTAAGACCCTTATCTCCAAAAAAAGAGGTGGAAGCTAGAATATTTCAGAGGACCCGAGTGGGAGAGTGGAAAAACCTGTTTTTCTCAGACACTTTGGTCTGGGCCTTCCTGTGTGTGGGTGGGGTAAAGACCACAGCAGGAAGTATGGAACCCCACTTCCTTGGCCTCCTCCCACGGTCTGCACCCCAACACCATGAGGGCTGCAGGAAGCCCCTCTATCAGGCAATTATCAGCTGCAAAATTGTTTGCTTTTCTTGCAATGGAGTGAAGGCAGATTTGTGAAAAAATGAAGCAGCCGATAGGATGACTCGTGCTGGTGCCTTGCTTCTGGCAGGTCTTAGATGTTTCAGCAAGAAAAAGCTTTTAAAACCATTCCTCAAGGGCTGGGGATACAGCTCAGTGGCACAAGTGCCTGCCCAGCGAGCAAAACTTCCTAAGTTTGATTCCCAGTACCACAAAACAAAACAAAACATTTCACATCCAAATGACATCCTAGCCAACTTGCTGGTAGTTACAGTCACCAGAACATCCATCCTCTGGGCCGCAGTGGAGCAGCCGCATGGTAGCATCTCATTAGCTCCTGAGGCTCTGACTTCTATCTATCCCTTTGTCTGTCTTGTCCTCGTATTGTTGTAGACTCCTGTGGCTTTTGCTACTGGCCACCCTCATTCCCTGTGCTTTGCCAGTGGGGCCTGACTTTCCCACGGGCCTCCTGGCCTCAGTCTCTCACCTGTGAGGTGGTCTTCTTCTCTCACCATGGCCACAGGCAGCCCCATCCTCTCCCATGTGGGTCTGAGGGACTCTGCGCAGACAGCAGGCCAAACAGAGCAGGGTCAGCCTCACGTTGGGCTTGAGCCTGGAAGCCACTCCATCTCCCATATCTCTGCTATGTGAACAAAAATTCCCTTTCACCCAAACACCAGCTTGAGAAAGGCCTCCCGGGGGCTGCACTGGGGGTTTCCCTGATAGTACTATGCTGTTCTAGTCCATATACACTCGTGACTTCAACTGCAGTGAAAAGCTGGAGGCTGGACTTTTTAAAATAACTTTTTTTAGCGAGGGGTATAGTTCAGCATCACAGTGCCTACCTGACAAGTGCAAGGTCCTGAGTTTGATTTCTAATAGCAATAAAAAAAATTAAAGTAACTTTTTTAACTAGCATAAGCACAAGCTTAAAATCTCAGCACCCAGGAAGCTGAGGCAGGAGGATCACTGTGAGTTTAAGCCCAACCTGGACTACATAGTAAGACCCTGTCTCAAAATAAAAACAAAACCCTTCTTTATACACAACAATTATACAACCCTCAATATCCACTTGGTTGTGTGCGTATTTCTTTGTTTGTTATAGGAAGTTGAACCCAAGGCCTTGCATATATTAGGTAAGTGCTCTACCACTGAGCCATCCAGCCCCTTGGTTGGGTGATTTTCCTCCAAATATATGTACACCCAAGACAGGGTGTAGAGTTCTTCCATCCTCTATGGAGTGATCTGTCCCTCCTTCCCTCCCTCCCTCCCTCCTTTTCTCTCTGAGACCGGAGCTCACTATGTAGCCCAAACTGGCTTCAACCGCATGGCAATTCTCCTGCCTCTCTTTCCTGAGTGCTGAGGATTACAGGCATGCACCCCCTACTCCTGGCTTTGTTCTTTTTCTAGTCCACCTTCACCCTCTCCTTACAGAGCCACTTTTAGATTTCTATGCCTGGAGATTGACTCTGGCTGTCTTAGAACTTCATAAAAATGGGCTCAGACACCTAGCACCTGGCTTTTTTCACTCAGAATCACATCCTGAAGACCCTTGTGCTGGCGTGTGACTCAGTTGTCCCCTCTATGTTCTTGTTTTGCTGTTTTTCTGCTGTATGGAGGTGGGGTTTGCTTACCTTTTCTCTTGTTAATGGATGTTTTATGCGGTTTTAGAGATATCTCTTGTTCATATTCATGTCACACAAAACTCCAGAGCTCAGTGTGACCTGTGACAGCACAGACACGGAAGCTCATAGCTAAGGCTGAAGAGACAGGTTGGGTTCAGTTATCAATACAAACTCACTGAGTGTCACATATATGCAAGTGCTTGGACAGCAGTTGATACAAACAAAACCCAGCCATCGGGGGCTGCCATTATAGAGGATGCTTTCTTGGTAAAGAAACCATTTCAGATTTGATTTGATTTGGTTTTTGAGACAGGGTCTTGCTATGTAGTGCAAGCTGCTATTGAACTTGCCAAGTAGCAGGCTGGCCTTGAAATTGCAGTGATCTTCCTGCCTTACCTTCCTGAGTGCTAGAATTACAGGCATGCACCACAGCACATCATCCATGATTAAGAGGTGAGAGTACCCTCAGCAGAAGTGCATCCTTCACACAAGCTGTATCAGTCAGCTCTGTAACACTGTAACAAAATGCCTGAGATACACAGCTTAAACCATGGAAAGGTTTGACTCACAGTTTTGGAGGTTTCCCTCAGTGGTCAGCTAAGCCTGCTGCTATTAGACTTGTTGCCAGGCAGAATCACCAAGACAGGGAGCACTTGGACAGCAGAGCTGCTCACTTCAAGACAGCCACAAGCAGAGAGAGAGCAGAGGCCTAGTTCCCAGTGTCTGCTCCAAGCCCGTGCCCCCAAGGATCCAACTTCTTCACCAGACCCAGCTCCCTGGAGGTCCCATGCCTCTCAGTAGGACCATCCATGGGGAACTGAGCCCACAACACAAAAGCTTCTGGGGCCCCAGGGAGTTGCTCATGCACAGTCCTCAGCTAGGCACCCACAGGCAGACACTGCACCCACCAGCTTCCTGTTTCTAGCCCTGTGCTAGGTAGGGGTTTGCATCCAGGGTCTGAGTCTCTGCTACATAATATACTCAGTTATGTCGAAAGCCTGTTGCTTTTGCCAGAGAATCTAGCTTCCTAGAGCATCTTCTTCCAGGGGCTCTGCCCCCATCCTATCTTTTTGCACTGAAACAGAATGGTTTAGATCATTTCTAACTCTAAACCTCAAAGAATAGATCATGCTTAGCTTCCTTTTATCCCCCTCCCTGGGAGCTATGGGCGTATTTTGACTCCTTCAAGACTTGACCTTTAGATGGCTCTTAGCTCTGCTTCGGCCAGGGCCTTTATAGATGCAAATATCTGTGCCCTCCAGCATTTGTCATTTGAAACTGGCACCTGTACTTCAGGTCTCCTGGTAGCTGGGATAAACAGGATTCTTGTATGAATTGCCAGTAATTGAAAACTGGGTCTTTGATAAGGAATTAAAACTTCCATTCTTCCTTGTAGAAAACTAGTGAATAACAAAGGCTCCACAAGAAGATGATCTCTGTTAAAGGTTTTTTTCTATCACCCAGCTGCTGTGTGACCATTTCCAAGTTATCTGGGCCTGATGTGACAGGGGAGCCATGAAGACAGAAGTGAGAATCAGGCTGTCTGAATTCAAATCCAGGCTCTCACACTTGCTAGTTGTGTTAGGCAAGTTACTTAACCTTTCTGTATCTCCACCTCCTTGTCAGTACAGAAGGGATAATAGTAGTACCTACTGACATTATGGGGCTAAATGACATGGTGAAAGAACCCCACAATGGTGCCTGACTCATACTGTGTGCTTTCTGAACTTTAGCTCTCACCATTTAAAAGTATTATTGCTACTGAGTAAAAATGAAATATTGATGGACTGGCATCTGTGGGCCTAGAAGTGTCTTTGGGTCCCAAAAATATTTTAAAAACACTTCAAGATTTCTAAACTAGAGGGAGCACCCCAAAAGAGCACATTTCCATTCCTCAGGTGTCACCTCTAAAGATCAGCAGAGTTGTCACCGCCTTGATTAGCTCATCAGTGCCAGCAAACAGCTGAATCACAGCTAGAGTCCTCTTGTGAAAATTCACGTGAACACGGGTCACCTTCTATTTTTGGAAGATACCTTCATGGATGGGACTTCTGGTGAGCATGTTAAGAAAACCAGGGCTATCTCTTTCAAAAACCTTCAAGAGGGTGAAAAGAATTGGGTTTTTTTTTTACCAGAGTCCACTGATGGGAGGTGAGAGAAATAACATAGCCATTTAATCTAATTTCCAGTAAGAATAAGGAGGTGAAAAGATATCAGATGAGCCAAATTATTCTGCTTTTATTTAATCAAGCAGGACAGAGCAAGCCACACCTAGAGTCACCTCCCTGGCCAACAGATGGTTTACTGAATTGAAATAGCAAGGACTTGAACCCCAAATGATCATCTGCCGGCTCAGCCTTGGTGCCAGTGGATACAGTGCCCTCCAGAAGCTTCAAGAAGTAAGGACTATTTGCAGGCATCCATACTCTGACCACAGACTTTAAAATTTTTGATATAAAGAAGAAAAGCTTAAAGTCAATGAAAAACTTTCCATTAGCCACACAATATACAACTCCTTTTGATTATTGATGAGTTTGCTAACTTTGCCCAGGACTGAGACTGTGTTTCTTTAGCACATCCTCAGGATATGTCAGTCTTTATAGCTGGTGAGAAACTGTTAGCAAGGAAAGTTTGCATCCTTGAGCCTACTGTCATTTAGTTTATAACAGTGATTCCTAGTTTACTCAGCTCAACGCTAGCAAGAAAAATTGGTAAAACTCCTGGATTTTATTCTGCTAACAACCTCAGCTTGTTATTTTGATTATTTTTTTCTTGAGACACTGAGTACAGTCTTGAGATGAAACATAGATTTGCAAGCGGGCAGTTGATTTGGGGGGGTCGTTCCCAACCCATACTGACAGAGAGGTGGGAAAGAGGGACGGAGATGAAAATGGGGGCAGAAAAGGGAAAGCAGCCCTCCTGGGGTTCATTTTCAAGCAAGTATAGTTGATCCTCGGTATCTGTACATTCCATAAACACGGACTCAATCAACCACATAGGAAAGATATTTTAATAACTTACATCTGCACTGTATACACACACACACACACACACACACACACACACACACACACACACATATTTCCTTTGCTCTTTTTAAAAAATCTTTTTGAGACAGGATCTTGTTAAGCAGTTCAGGCTGGCCTTGAGCTCACTTTATAGCCCAGGCTGGTCTTGAACCTGCAATGATTCTCTTGCCTCAGCATCCCAAGTGCTGGGATGACAGGTGTGTGCCATCACACCCAGTTGTACACCCTTTTCTTGTCATTATTCCCTAACCAACCCAGAATAACTATTATCATAGCATTTACATTGTACTAAGTATTATAAGCAATTTACCAGGGCATATACATAGATTATAAGCAAATACCACAGTGTTTTGCATAAAGAACCTGAACATCTTTGGACTTTGGGATCCAGGGGATATGCTGGAATCAAACCTTGCAGATAGGAGGGATGACGGTTATCACTACGGATGATTGGAGATCAAACCCACTGGGACCCAGGATAGGAGACTGGAAAGGACACTTCTCAGGCATGCCTGTCCCGTGGTGCAGGAACTGGGTTTCTTGTGCATCCTCTCCCTTTCTGCCAGTGGTCCAGGGCTGCTTCTGAAAGCACTGCCTCTTTGACCTATTCACCTTACCCTGTGCATGGGCCTGGAACTCTCCCTCTGTTCTCCTTTGTTCCTTGATGAGGAACAAAGGCATTCACAGTCAGGATCTTCAGGTACACAGATGAAAGCAGAAGAGATTGAGTGGATCCCTAAGGTTGTCTGCTGAGCTTCTTGACTCAAGATTTCCAGAGAAAGATTAAATCTACTGGTATTTCCCAATTAAGTCCCAACTTACCATGGGGCATAGTTAAATACAAGGTGCTATTTGCTGAGATTTCACTTTCCAGAGCAAGACATATATAAATCATATAAACATTGCATTGACTATCACATTTTTATTGGAAAATTCCATTTTGTTGGGATACTGGTCTACCTCCTAGGGATCAAGTCTGCTAGAAAGTGTGAGGCCTCCATTATTACTTGGCCTTAATTCTCTTCAGCAAGAGAAATGTCAACCAGGGAGGAGATATGCTGTTCTGCAGTGTCTCATGAGGCCTGACCTGATCTATGATCACCATGCATGTGGTATAGAGGATCTGGCTACTCAGACTTAGAAACTTAGAGTTACCATAGCTTCCTATATCTCCCAAGAACTGAGTAACTGGCCCATGCCTGACACACTCAAATTGTAGATGATGGACTAGATCACTTGTAATTAGAGCAATGGGTATTGGCAGAATTGGGCAAGTGGTTTTATTCTTAGTTCTGTAATAAACAGTCCCTAGGCAACTTTGGTTAAATTTCATTTTTTTTTTTGGTACTGGAAATCGAACTCAGGACCTTGTGCTTGCTAGGCAGGCACTTGTGCCACTAAACTATATCCCCAGCCCAAATTTCATCTCTATAATGAGTCCTCTTTTACTGTCGCCAGTCTAGAATATTCTTGCTAATATTCTTGACAATTATGTTAAATTTTTTAACCCAGGCAGTATTGTGACCAGGGCTAAAGTGGGATGGCACAGAAATATACAAAGGAAAAGCAAATGGGGAATTTCTTTTTCATACATTGTGGAGGTCAAACAAATGAAAGATAAAAATGATTTTATTTTGTAAAGTATTATCTTCAGATAACTTATCAAAACAGATAGTGAGCACCCAGAAAACAAAGATCTTACTGTTCTGTATTCAGCAACTAGAACAAGTTCCTGGTAGTGCTGGGATCAAACCTGTGACCTTGTACCTGCTAGGCAAGTGCTCTGGCACTGTGTATCCCCGGATCAGTGAATGCTTTTTTGAATGAATGAATGAATGAATGAATGAGTAGAAACTAAGACTGAGGATGCTTCAGAAAACAGAGTATTATTATTTTTTAAATAAACATTTAAGAGACAAGAAAAAATGTAGTTTGGTATGTTTTAGATAGATTACTCCAAACTTTTTAGTCTCCCAGCATTACTTTGCTGTTTTTCTTACTGTGATGGCACAAATTATTAATCTCATTTATTTATAATCTGATTAATCATCTGAATTATCACTTTGACCTTTGAAAAGATCTGGAATGTTATGCATGAGTTTGTCCTGTGGTAAACAGATGGGGTAGAATATGGCTTGGAACAAATGGATGAGTCACACAAGAAGGTCCAGGAGTCCCTGGCCAGCTTCCTGGGTTCAGCATCAGGATGGTCCAGAGAGAAGCAGTTACCTGGCTTGGAACCAGGGGCATCAGTGAGAGTTCCCTCCAAGCCAGGAGTGCTCCAATGGGCAAAAGGCTCTGGGGCACTGCACCAACCTGCACTAGTGGAGAACAACATTGGTTCTGTGAAACTGTGGGAAAGCCCACCATGCAAACCCCTCACACTCAACACATGAGCAATGGAGAGAGCTCATGAACAGACAACCTTAGCCACAGATACAAACCTGTTTGTGTTTTCCAGGAAGTAGGGAAGAAGAAAACAGGAAAATAATATTTACTGAATGTGTTTGTACCAAGAATTACACTCGATTCTTTTTATGCTCATTTACTCCATAGAATAAATAACCTAATGCAAGTTTATCTCCAGATGAGGGAAATAGAGGCTTGGAGAATTAAGTCACTCACTTTAGATTACACAACCTGTAAGGGAATATGTTGGATTTTTGTTAAGGTAACAAATATTAAAGAAATCTTCTCACAAAAGATAAGGTTTGGTTTGGTTCACAGTTTCAGTCCAAGATTGGCTAGTCCTGTTGTTTTGGGGCCTGTGGTAGGCAGCATGGTATGGGGGAACATGTGGCAAAGCCTTCATCTCATAGGCAGGACAAAGAAGAGGAAGAGGAAGGGTCCCATGATGCCCTTCAAGGGCACAGCCACAGTGACTGGAGTGTCCCTCCTGGTGGAGATGCTATTCAACCTATGAATTCCCTTCTCAGGGTCTTCCTGAAAGAGCTAAAGACATCATACCACAGCGGTGCATGCACATCCATGTTTCCAGCAACACAACACACAATAGCTAAATCCTGGAAAAGGCTGATATGTCCAACAATAGATGAAGGGATAAAAGGAAGGTGGTTTAGCCGCAATGAAGTGCTACTCCGCCATACAGAAAGACAAACGACTCATTTGTAGGAAAATGGGTGCCCCTTAAGACCCTGATGTTAAGTGAAGTAAATTAGACACACGAGCTTAAAATATCACATGGTTTCTCTTCTAGGAGTAAGCCAAAGCATAAATAAAGAGCAAAGTAAGATAGATAATAGGAAGCAGGGGGAGACAGATCTCTTGTAAATGAGAAGAGGACCCAGAGAAGAGGGAAGGGAGGAGAAGGGGACATAAAAAGAATTGTGTTAAGCATGTGTACCAACCCCCTACAATGAATATAATGATATATTGCAAACATATACTAATAAAAACTTTTTATGAATTTAAAAATACATTTCTACCACCTCCCTATTCTGCCACCAGCTGGGGATGGAGCCTCTAGTGCAAGCGCCTTGGGGGTCGCAAGTCCGAGCGAGGTCAGGGCCAGGAACTGGGACCTTGGCAGCTCATCTCCTGTCTTCCCACCCTGTGCAGACTTGAAGGAGGCTTGCTCCACCTTACCACTTGGCCAGCATCGCTTCTTGGCCTTTCTCAGGCCCTCCGTCCTCAGGGGGCTGCAAGAGCACAGAACCAATGCTGCAGACCCCACAGCCAGTGGAACACAGCCCCGAACAGACCCAGTAATCATCACACAGAGCCATGCACTTTCTCCTGTCCTCACAGGGCCCGGTGTGCCTTGCCCTCTGCACCTGCCAGATGTGCTGGCTCTTTCCTCCTCCAGGAAGTCTTCCCTGACTCCTCCCTTCATTCCTACTGACCCTTTCTGGTCTTTTCTAGAATGCCCTGCACAACCACTCTTGTTAATTGCTCCTACCTGGTTAGCCTCTGTGTCACGCATTAGACAGAACTCTCTGAGGTCAAGGCTGTGCCTATCTGCTGGTCTCCTCTGGTCATCTGTACTTCTCCAGGGCTTGGGGCAATGCCCGAGCTTGTGTGTGTGTGTGTGTGTGTGTGTGTGTGTGTGTGTGTGCTGGGTATTGGAGGGTGTTCTGGAGATTGAACTTAGAGCCTTTGCACTGAGCTACTTTCCCAGTCCTTTTATTTTTATTTTTTTGAGGTGGTCTCCCAAAGTCATTAAGTTGCCCAGGCTGGGTTTAAATGTGCTGTTTCTCCTGCTTCAGGCTCCCAGACTGCTGAAATTGCAAGCTTATAACTTCATTGCCATGCATGAAATCAACACAGAGAGGGATTAGTTACATGTATTAACTGGATCAAAAAGATTACCAAGAGCACTAAAACATGGAGTACACAGAGGGGTACTTCAATCTAAAGAGAGGAAGGAAAATAAGAAGACACTGTATAAAGAAGGATAATGTAACATTTCTTGGAGGTAAATTATTCAGATATCAGGGAACTGTCTTTGTAATCTCTCTGGCATTAGAATTCTCAAATGTTTTTTTTTAAAGTTCTCAAATGTGGATTAAACAAAAAAAAAACAGGATTCAATTCTTTTCAATTATTCATTATGATGATTTTAAAATTTTATAATCTGTCAGTTAAAAGTTGGAAAAATTCTTCCTTCATGATTTTCTGGATAAACTCTTGGTTATAGATTGACCCTCCAGGTAGGTACTTGCATTTTCTAGGATATGCATTAATGACTGTCAAGGGATTGGGACTAATGATGACTCCTGTCTTTATCACCCTGTGGAAGATGTATTGATTTACTGGGGTTGTTGTTTTAGCTACACAGCATTTAACATCTCTTCCTCCACAGAAACTTTTACTTTCTCCTGGGGAATTCCTAACTCATATAATCCTGGGAAGAGGCAGTTCCCACCTCCTACTGCTGGACAAGGGAGGGTAACATCTCGTTTCTGCCCCAGGACAGCCAGCGATAGACACATGGACCGGACATCTTCCCAAAACTTAGCCCACTGAAACTTTTCTCGCGAGACCTTGAAGATGCGAGACACAGTTAAGGGTTCCTTGTTGCCATGGAAACTGTAGTGTGCTGACCCATGTGCTTTTGCTCTGTAACCTGTCCAGACCTCACAAAGCGTCCTTGGCTTCTAATTTTCAAGTTATTTCCCAGGCCTGGCACGCCATTGATTTTTTTGAGTCTTACATTCTTCCAACGAATCTTCTTTCACTAACATAAGCCAGCCAATGCCCATTTCTGTGGCTCACAGCCAAGCATCCTGCCTGAAATACCAGGTCCAAGTAGTCTCAGTTTAGGACATGTGTTTATAGGTGGACTAGAGAATGAATGTGTGTTCTTGTATTATTCTTCCCACAGATTATTGTTTCCCAATCATTATTTTGAGATTCATTTTTTCCCTAGAAAATCCTAGAAAAGACCAGATAAGATAGTGTGATGAATTTCTCCAGTTTGAGTGAATAGTTTCTGTTGATATTCTATGACCTGCGTTCATTTTTTTGAAAAAAATCACTCAATTGTAAATTAAGGAACAAATTTGACCTGATGTTAAACCTAATGATAGTTCTTTGACTACTAGGGATGTATGTGAGATAAAGAGTAAGTTTTGCAGGCTTCTTACCAAAGTACCAACATCTCTCCAACTTTTGATCATCAGCTCTAAGTTCCATAGGACTGGGGTGTAGGACAGTGGCAGAGTGTAGCTTAGGATGCACATAGCTGTGTGTTCAATGCCCAATCCTAAACCCAAACCAAAACACCACCAACTTTCATCTGGTATTTAGGCAATTTCCACCATTCCTGATTTTTCCAGATTATCATGCAAATATCTTCTTTTTAACTTTTGAAAGTTCTCAAGGCATTTACCTTCAGATTTATATTTTTCAAATGTTGATGTATAGCCATGATCTGCTGCTGAAATATTAATTTGTTTAGATAATTAAAAAAATGAAAATATAACCAAAGCAGATGACTCCATGGTTGAAATGCATGGCTGTGAAACATCTCAAAGAATAAATTTAGAAAAATGATTGCATTTATTTCATTTCAGGAGTTACATTGTTCCTAGGCATTCACCAGACATTACAAAATAGTCAGGACAGTTACAAAGCTTTTAAAAGTCTGTCCTTAAGTGAAATTATTATATGAAATGATTTATGATCAAGTTTAAAGTTAAGTGTTAAAATGCTTTTCTTGACAGATATTTGGAAGGAAAAGAAACTAATAGTTTTCCATTGGAAAAGAAATTCACAGGAATATATATCTGGAGGAGAAAGCAATCTATGTTTTTGGTGCACAGTTATATATCATCTAGAAAGTGGGCATTGGATTTCTTGTTCCTTAAGCATGCGGTTTTACATTTCATTCTGCAGGACTGTCATTCTCTTCCAGGAACTGTAGGTAGTTCTAGATTCTGAGGGACTGGGCATGCATGTTAAGCATGGATATTTTAGGGTGAAAGTTAATACAAGAAAGAAACGTTAATTCTTTAAGAATGAAGGGATTTTTTTCATTTTCTTTTTTTGTGGTGGTGTTGTTTTTGGGCTTTTTGTTTTGTTTTTTGAGACAGAGTCTTGCTCTGTAGTCCGGGATGGTCTTGAACTCACTATGTAGCCCAGCTTGGCTTTGAATTCACAGAGATCCTCTAGCCTCAGCCTCACAAGTGCTGGGAATACAGGTGTACACCACCACAACTCCCACCTCCTTTTTTAAGGTAACAAGAATGCAAAGGATTCTGGGACCAATGAAAGCAACTGCTGTATCACCGGGGTCAAGCAGCACTGGCATTTTGTGGCAGTAGTGTCCAAATGAGGATCTGTGGTGTCCCTGACGTTATGAAAGGTCTCCCTCCCGAGGACAGATACACAGGTTACCTGATGGGAAACTAAACTTAGAATTTTCCCCATACTCTAGTATAACATTCATGACAATTAGGATGAGTGTTCAGGCATGTGTATTTTAGTCAATCTGAAAAAGCCCATCCTCTCCACTGAAAAATCTTTGATGGATTTAAAACTTTGGAGCGGGCGTTTTGAGACAGGGTCTCTCTATGTAGCACAGGCTGGTCTTGAATTCATGGCAATCCTCCTGCCTCAACCTCCTGAGTGCTGGGATTACAGATGTGTATAGTTTTGGATTTAAAGATTTAAAACAGTTGTAGAATAACTAAACTATGAGGTTCCATTGAAACTACAGTTCTGGGCTGGGGATATAGCTCAGTGGAATAAGCGCTTGCCTAGCAAGCACAGGGTCCTGAGTTCGATCCCCAGTACCACAAAAAAAAAAAAGAAACTACAGATCTGGCCAACCTAAACATCTACCAGGCTGGGCATGGAGGCGCAGGCCTGTAATTGCAGCACTCGGAAGGCTGAGGCAAGAGGATTATTGTAAGCTCGAGACCAGCCTGGGCTACAAAGTGAGCTCAAGGCCAGCTTGAACTGCATATCAAGAGCCTGTCTCGAAAAAAAAAAACAGCCAACCAACCAACCAAACAAATAAATAAACAAAACAAGCAAAGGCCTGGGGATATAGCCTGGGTATGATCTGAAGTTAGGGAAAAAATTCTAACTATTGACGTTAAAAAGACAAACAACTATCTTGGGTAGGAGGGATTGAGGATTTGGGCCACAGTTTGAAATCAGAGGTTCTACCAGGAAATTCTATGTTGCTCTTAGCAATAACAGTTTAGGAAGAGATGGGGTAGACGGTGGAATGAGGAAGGGTAAGCGATGTTTTTTATAAATGATGAGAGATCTTTTTAAGAACACAAGAAGCCTGGGGTATATTGTAAAAGGAGTTATTGTAGAAAATACAGTTGGAATTTTTTTTTTTTTGAGTTAGGGTCTTGCTATGTAGTATAGGCTGGCCTTGAACTCACTATGTAGTCCAGGCTGGCCTTGAACTGGTGATTCTCCTGCCTCAGCCTCCCCAGTACTGGAATTATAGGTGTGCACTACCACACCCAGAAATACAGGTAGAATTTTAAAATCTGTGTTCAGAATGCCTTAGTTAAATTGAAAATATCATAGTCAGACATTCCTGTGATAGTGAGATGAACGAATGAATAAGTGAACAATTCATTTTCTTACTGAGTATGGACTGAGTGATGACCCTGAGTGATGACAAGAGGTACAAACCTGGCAAAAGTGAATTTAGAATTATCTGAAGAATATTTAACACCCGTCATTAGATGAGTTGTAGTTTTCATGTGAGCCCTTGGAAAACCAATGTTCAGTACAGTAGAAAAAAAAAGAAAGCTGCAAAATAAAGCTCAGCACAACTGAACCACGCTAGTTGCTCAGGCATTCTTTGTTGATTTGAGTTTATATACATAATGTACAAAAAAATGGATAGCAGCAGGCACTGATGAGTGTGTCCACTCACTCTTGGGGCCCCCTTGGTCTCACAGGTCATTGTGCTTACATTGTCACCACCACCGAGTTCCAAGTTCCTGAACAGCCCGGCCCTTGTGGTGTTTTCTGGGCTGTGGTAGTGGGCTGCACGGGAAACCCCAAAACTTTTCCCTGACTGGTGTTTTGAAACCCACACCCTGTTCACCTGTTCAGACAGCTTTTGTGATTTGTTACCAATTTGAACTACTAGAGGGCTGTGTGCATGTGTGTGCGTGTGTGCGTGTGTGTGTGCGTGCGCGCGCGTGCACGCACGTGTGCACACAGTCAGCCTGAAGCATCCAAAGGTACAAGAAAAGTCCTGTTTGATATACTCACTCAGCACACTGACAATAAGTCATTTTGAATTTATTATGGATTCCTGCTTTGTATTTACCCAAGTATTATTATAATCAATCAGTCATTATTCTTTTCGACTATCAAATTACCTTGCATTCAGGCAAAAGGAGCTGCTTTGAGCTGACTTACCTGAAAGATTTCCTTGTAGATTTTTAAGCACTTTATTTTCTGTGCACCAGACTTGGAATCAGCAATTTCTCCAAAGAATCATGATTACTCCGGGCAGGGAATGATATCTGGAAGCAATCTGGGTGCCAGGTGTGCTGGCTTCCACTGGGGATCACTGCTTAGGCCCTTTTAGAGACTAGAAGAACAAGGAAATGCAGAAGGACTTTTTTCTGAAGACACAGTCTTGTTGATTTTGAGATCCACAACACTCGGTGTGGTGGCCTGTGCCTATAATCCTAGTATTCAGGAGGCTGAGACAGGAGGATCCCTGTGAGTTTGAGGCCAGCCTGGGCTACACAGTGAACTCAAAACCTGCCTGAACTACACAGCAAGAACCTGTCCAAAACAAAACAAAACAAAAGATCCAGGTGACACTGCAAGAACGTAGGTAGCCACATTTACCTTTTTCTTTTCTTTTTGAGACAGGGTTTTGCTATGCAGTTCAAGCTGGTGTCAGACTCGAAACAATCTTCCTGTTTCAGCCTCCTGAGTGCTGGGATTACAGGCGTGCACCACCACACCCAGCTCTATGTTAGTTTTTTAGTTATCCTAAAATGTTTCTTTTTGAAAAAAATAAGCACATAAATATACGTGCACATAATATACCCACATTTGTGGGTGCACATAATTTTCTCTTGATTCTAGCTTTTGTCCTCTCTGTTTCTCACAAGGTCACTTGCCATCTAAGACCCACCCAGATACAGTAATCAGGAATGAGTTTATCTTGAGATCCTTAACTTAATTATACCTAGGAAGACCTCCCCCCACCCCAAATGAATTCCCTGTTTCTGACAATTAGCACATGGACTTCTCTCCAGTGTGCTCAACCCACTGCACTGATTATTACAAACACTGCTGGAGATAATCACCTTCCACATGTGCTTTTGTTTCTGTGGAGATACTGAGTATCTTAGAGCAGACTCCTAGAATTTCCAAGCCAAAGGGCAAAAAACATGCATTGTTACTGAATTTCCCAGTGTAAGAGTTGTAACTTTTTAGACTCTTACCAGCTCTGGTTTTCTATAGCTTTAGCAGCTGAATGTATTGTCAAACTTTATGTGGGTAAAAACAAACAAACAAACCAAAAACCCCAACAAAAACAAAAACACCTTGTATGGGGTATTTTTTTCTAGTTCAAGTGGCATTTAAAGGTAATTTTAATTTGCACTACAAGTTTTAAACTCTTGACTTCATTATCCTTATTTATGGATTAAAATGGGATATTTATTCAGTAGCACTTAAGTGTCTGCAAAACACTTAACACTAACATTCTAGGCATAAGGAAATTACAAAGCAGATAGTGTCTTCAAGGAGTCCACAGCTTCGCAGGAATGGTTTTTGAGAAAACAAACAAACACAGAAAAAGAGAAAAGCTACATGCAATATGCATGTGCAGGAAGAAATATTAAACTAATATAATTTCTTTCTTTTTTAAGAGAAGATTTGAAGTCCTACTTGTTCATCAGAAGTATGGTGGGTGAGATGTACCTACACACTCCAGTGCATGCAGATTCTGTGTACTGTCAGGTCTTTACAATGTCACCTGCTCACCTGAGGACTTGTTTACCTCTTTTATTTGTCTACTGCTTCAGGCCATTCAAATAGAAACTTTGGCTGTATGGGGTTGCGCTTTTTATCCCCAAGGCTTTGAATCATGCTTTCACATGGCAAGTGCTCAGTGAATGTTATGAATGTGTGATGATAATCAGAGCTTGCTTCCTGATAGAAAAATTGAATCTCTAGGATAGTGGTGGTGAACCTGTGGCATGTGTGCCCCAGGGGGCTTTTTGCTATCCTTGAGAGCTCGAAAAGCTTCACCATCATTGTTCTAAACTGAGTACCTTCCCTTTTTTCACTGGAAGGAAAGGAAAATTGATACAGGAAAATAAAAACTCCCAACCTGAACAATATCTGGGATGAGTTTGTGTTCTCTAAAATCAAAGAATGAATTGCAGGAACAATGGAGGTTAAGAGCAGAATATATTTATTGAGGGAAAGAAAACTTCTGCTCAAGAGAGGGACAGAAAGGGGGCCCGAGTGGGTTACCCCCAGACTCTGTATTTCCTAGGGACTTATATAGAAAAAAACTACAAGGTGAGGTGGGTCCAAGGTAGGGGAAATGGACAAAACTATGGTCAGCCAATAAGAGTTGTTCAGGTAAAACTGATTAAATTGGGATCAAATGGGGAAGCGAGTCATGTAGCAAGGGGGCATGAACACAGAAGAGGGGCATTTCCTGTAAGGGGCTGGGTCAATGACCCTCAAGGTGATCGCTGCCTGTTTAGAATATCAATCCCTGATGGCCATCCTTAGGGAGGTATGTGGGTGCAGTTGTTTAATCTTTTGTTTTGAGGTCTGGCCCACAGCTAAAACTTCAGCTCCTTCCAGGGCCTGCTCTGTCTGACTGCCTATAATATTTCTATCTAACTCAGCTGCCTCTAACAGTATCTTCCGTCGGAGCAGGGCAGTGAACACTGTGATATGCTATCTGTAGTTAGGTACAGGCTAAACTGCTCTAAAAGACTCTTGCTTTTCTTAAGAAAGAACATTACTTGTCTCCCATGTAGCACTTTTGGAATGTGTGGTCATCTATATCTAGAAGGGCAGCTCTGCCATTGTCTTGAGCATAAGGATTTCATCTCTAGGTCTATGATCTTCACCCATTTTGAGTTTATTGTGGTCTGTTCTTTTTTATTGCTGAGTAATAGACTTTGTATAAATGTGTTCCAGTTCTATCAATGCTGTTTGGACAACTCTAAAAATAGAGAGAACTTATAACGAATTTTAAGATTTTTGCATGAATAATTAAAATATGTAGGACTATTTTAGTTTCTTATTCCATTTTATTTAATGAGATGCATTGAGTGCCGGTGGAGACCAAAATCCTGTGCTCACTTAAGAGGATATAAGGTTCTGTAAATCCCTGGCTCTGCCCTCAAAGTACGGTTTAGCTAGAAGAGAAAAAGGCAGTTGGGTTGTCCCAATTTGTATAGAAACCACGTGACTCTCAACAGCCACCTTAAGTACATGTACTTCCTGCAAAAGCTGAAATGTCTACGCTTGGAGAATTCAGATGCAAGTTAATAATCCTACAGCTGTCCTGGAAGAAATCTATCCATCTTCCACCTCCAGGTTTGCTCCAGGGAATCGACGTCTGGCCTTTAAAAGCATACTGGCCTGAGAGTCAGGTCCCTCAGGTTCTGTTTCTGGTTTTGCTACTGGATTGCTATGAAGCCTTGCACAACACAGGGCGCATACATTCCCTACAAAGCAAGAGACAAGGTCTTGGGGCGAGCGACCTCCGTTCTCCAAAAGAGGCTGCGTCCCAGGACCCAGGGCACCGGCGGCGCTCCTCACCGGATTTGGCACACCCCGTGAGAAACAGAAGCTCCGATTTCCGCAAGGGCAAAGGAGTGGAATTCCTCTCGTTCCCTTATGTAAATCCCAGAATCTAAACCTAAAAACAGTGTTCGCAATTAAAAAGCCTTGCAACCGTTCCTGAACGTTTTCTGGGGGTTCCCGACGCACTGGAGGGAAATGGGGTAGGTGCACAGGCGGGAGAGTAAAATACTACCTGTAAAAACTACTGTTAGCCGCGTTGGGCGCCTAGGTGGCAGCGCCACAAGAGGTCACAGCACCCTTCTCACTGGAGAACTACATTTCCCAAGAGGCCGTGCGGCCCGGGCGTCTATCGTGCAGAAGACTCCCCAGTTTGATTGGACGGCCGTCTCGCGGAGCATCCCGGAATTTGTAGTTCCGTATCCGCCTGAGGCGCGCTTCTTTGTGATTTGCCGCGCCGGCTCGGGTGCCTGGCGCGTGCCCGCGGAGCGTGGAGGGGAGGGCGTGAGGGGCTGAACGGTAGGGTGGGTGCCCAAAGAGGCGGGTCCGAGCCGCGCTTGTGCGCCGCGCCCAGGGGGCCGGCCGGTACCTCCCTCGGGGCGGGGCGGGGCGGTCGGCTCGGTGTCCTCACTGCCTTCCTGTCTCCGCCCCGCGCCGCGCTCGCCTGCTTCGCGGAGCCACAGCCGAGGCGGCGGCGGCGCGGCCGGAGGGGGCTGTGAGGGCCCAGGAGACACGCGCCGGCCGCGACCTAATGCGGTGACGACTCGCGCGGCGCAGGCGCCTGCAGCCCCGCCGGCGGGGCCAGGGTGCCCGGCGGCGGGATGTTCTCTCGACGGAGCCACGGGGACGTGAGGAAGTCGGCGCAGAAGGCGCTGGACCCCAGGAAGGACGCGGCGACGCGGCTGCGACACCTGCGGGCGCTGCTGGGTGAGCGCGGCGGGCGGGCCCGGCCGGGCTTGGGGCGGCGAGAGCTGTCACCCCACCCCGCGTGACTGCACCCCGAGGGGCGCGGCGCCCCTCGCTGGAGCTGTCATCCCTCACCTCCTCCCCTCACGTTTCGATTTCACTTCTGAGGCAGACAGCAGATACAGTGGTTCCGAGGACCCGACGCAGATGTAGCTGTCGCCCACCGGCGACGTTTCATCTTCCCCGGGGTCCGGCCGGCTCGCTTTCTTTGTGTCCTTGGGGTGAAACCGACTCCTCTGCTTGCCCGAGGGCGGAGAGTGGCTCTGGGTTCAGGAGGTTGCTTCTCCTCCAGGACCAGGTGACAGCCTTGGTCCTGTGCCGCCTCCGTTTTGTGGTCCGTTTTGGAGGTGGGGGTTCTGCGGATCCGGGGTGGCCTGGGCCAGGCTGACCCGGGCAGAGCTTACCCCCTAGCTGTGAGGTCCCCTCAGAGCTTTCGGTCACCTGCTGCTTGCGGTCTGTGACCGGCTGTGTTTTGCTTGTTTTCTCTTTTTTTGAAAAATCATTTTAGTTTCAACTTTTGTTTAGGACAGAGACACCGTGGCATCTCTCGACACAGACTTGTCATTGTGTGTTTGGGGGCCAAGAAGAAGAGACATAAGTTTCTTTTAGAGATCACTTAGTGTTAAAAGGACAGAATCACCTAGTTTTAACATTTGTGTCATTTGTGAAAATGTGACATAAAAATTAATTTTGTATGAGAATTCTGAGTAAAGATCTTGTTCATGAGGTTAAAATTTGCTAAACATTTCTATTTATACTCTGGGAGCTACCTCAAAGGTAAAAGAAAAAACAAAAGCCCCAGCTCAACACCTGATTTGACCAAGAGAAGTTTTGACCATTTAAGTTCCTGGAGTTCTGCCTGTTTGTTCAGCCTGCTTGGAATGCAATGTAAATTAGTTATTGTTACAGGGATTAGTTTTCAAGACTTGCAAGTGAAATGTAGTGTTCTTGGTAAACTGAACTTTCTGCTTCCTCTAGTAAAAGACCGAGTCCACACAGGTGGCTTTGTGCAGGATTCTTAGCAGCGACTGATTAACACCTGCTGCTGGGACAGTTTTGGTAAGGAAGACTGGAGCAGTCTTTTAAAGCATTTGATACTTTGGGACGTTTTCTGTGCTAGAGATTGAAACTTTTGTCCTCTCCAAATCTACCAGATTAAGCTGGCTACGTTTGACAAAGGCAAAATCCATTAAACCTAGATCAGACTGGTTTTTTAGAGCTACACGGCTCATTGTTATTCTTCTGAGAAAGTAGATACTTTTCAAATCTCTGTAATTATGGTTTTGGTCTAAGGTGTGTGCCTTAAGGAAGTTTCTTTTATCATTTCCTTGAACTCATTATAACCTTAGTCTTGTAACATGGAGAAGTTCTGTGATACTTTCTTAGGTGTGCTTTTTGTTGCCCATCTATTTGTGGAATGGCCCAGTTTTTAAAAAAATTTATTACTGTATGCTTTACCGTAGGAATTACATTTTCATAAAATTGATTGGAGGTGCTCTAGTTCTGCTTAATGTAAGCATTCACTTTACAACTATGGTTTAAAGACATTTTATCTATTTTTTTTTAAATTTTTTTTATTTTGAGACAGGTTCTCACTAGTTTAGGCTGGTCTTTAATTCACTATGTTACCCAGGCTGGCCTCAAACTTGTGGTGATCGTCTTGTCTCAGTCCCCTGAGTGCTGAAATTAGATGTTAAAGAAAAGTAATGCATTAAATCGCTGGTTTCTGCTGCATCGTATACCCTATTTGGTTTCTAGGTTAAAAAAAAAAAAAGTTTACTTAGAAAACAAAGGTCTTAGCTGGGTTGATGGCACAGGCCTGTAATCCCAGCACTTGAGAGGCTGAGGCAGGAGGATCACTGCAAGTTCAAGGACAGCCTGGGCTACATAGTGATACTTGGAAGATAGGAATTAAACCCAGATCAAGAAAATCAAAGCAAATGAATAATTACTATTGTATTTTTATGCTTTTTATGTTTTTCTTTCTTTTCCTACATATTTCATGTTCCAGTGATAGTAAAGATGCTATTTTTACATACAGATATGGTTCCACTGGCTGGACTTGCAGCCTGTCCCTGCCACTTGCTGCTGGATGCCTTGGGCTCTTACTTTACCCCTTCCTGAGGCGCAGTTTGGGACTCTTCCAGGGCTGTGGCAAGGTCTGTGTGTAAGGAAGGGCTGCTGTGAGTGTGAGGGGACTTGACTTCAGCTTTTCTCCCTCTACTTTGAAATAGGGCAGATATTTTGGTAGATAATTTCCCTATCCTTCTTTCTTATTTTTGATAACAGTCATGGATTTAGTCTCTTCTTAAAAAGTAGCCTGTATTTAAGACAACTGGTTGAAAATACGCAATTATTTGTGGAAAGTAGAGTTTTTCTTAGAATCATGATTGTGATGCTAATTCAAGCTTGTAGGTACTGTCGCCTGGCTGAGTGAGGTATGTTGGCCTGATATTAACTTTATTTGCCTGTAATCTCAGCACTTGTGAGGCCAAGGCAGGAATATGGCCAAGAGTTTGAGGTTAGCTTGGGCTACCTAGCGAGACCTTGTGTCAAAAACCAGAAAAATATCATTACCTTTTTTTTTGCAGAGGAGGAACTGAGGCAGATAGACCTTATAAGGAGCCAGTGCACTCAGTGGCTTACATGCTAATTATAGGAGGAACAAAGAGTCAACTTCCAGATCTCTTCACACTATGGAAACCATCCCTGGACATGTAAATGGATAACAGAACCCAAACAGCCCAAACATCCTGTGTGTTACCGTGTTGCTCCAGTGAGGCTCCATGTCTAATGGGAGGCTCAGTGCCCGGTGTATCAGATTAGAAATTAGGGCTGGGGGTATAGCTCAGTGGCATAAGCGCTTGCCTGGCAAGCGCAAGGTCCTGAGTTCGATCCCTGGTACCAGAAAAAAAAAAAAAACCTGAAGACTCTAGAAATTAGGCTGTAGAAGGACATCGACACAGCAGGAAGAGTTAGTATGAAATAATGGTAAACATTTGGTGGCTGATTAGATAGATGACTGCATGGCAGACTCCATGATAGGCTTTAGAAGGGCAAAAGAGATCATTGTTTGTTTGGTTGGTTGTTGCTTTTTGAGATAGGGTCTTGCTATGTAGCTCAGGCTAACCTCAAACTCATGAGGATTCTCTTGCCTCAGACTCTGAGTGCTGGGATTACAGGTGTGTGCCACCACACAAACGAGATCATTACAGTGATGTAAAAGCAGGGCATCTCAAAGGAGTTCACTCCTGCTGAGCCCTGAAGAGTGGCTGGACAGTGCTGTCCAGCACAGATTCATGTGAGCCTCATTTTTAACTTAAAATTTTCTTGAAAAGTGTAAAGAAACATGTAAAACAAGTTTTAATAATGTATTTTATTTAATTTCATGTGCAATATCTTGTATGTTTTGTATCAACCAGTAATCCACATAAAATATTAATGACACTTTTACATTATGTATTCCTTATTAAGTCTTTGGAATCCAGTGTACATTGTGTACTCAGAGTGCATAGTGGATCTCATTAGCCACATTTCCAATGATCAGTAGCCAGATGTGACTGGTGGCTACACATGGGGTGGGAGAGGGATAGGTCAAGGGAAGACAGGAAACTGGCTGTGACCCTCACTGCCTCGCATTGAGGTGGTGAGCGGTAGTGTCACATAGGCCATGGGAAACCAGGGAAGGGGCAGCGGCCTGACTGACAGAGCAGACCAGACTGGAGTCCGGATCCCAGAGTGCTCTGTTTGTCTGAGTGGGAAGCTCAGCTCTTTTTCTGGAGACCTGAGCAGGGGCCATCATCATGGCCCTCTATGTGGGTGATTCTCTGTGTGCATCCATGCAAATGAGGGTATTGGTAGCTGGCTGGAGAGTGCTGGTCATGGGGAAGAGATTTGGAATCAGAGGCTGTTGCAGTCAGGTTAGATCAAGGGACTGGGTTCGGACCACAGATTTGGAATCAGAAAGAAAAGAGCTGCTCACCAGTGCTCAGTGTGTTGACAGAGCAGCAGATAGCGGTCTGGTTTTTCTTCTTGTGCACCTGCTGCTTTAGATAGGGTCAAGTTCACTCATGATTTTAAATGTTGCCCTTTACCTTTATCTTACTATTAGCATTCTTTCATGTTTTGTTCCTCTCTCTCTCTCTCTCTCTCTTTTTTTTTTTGGTATGGGAATTGAACTCAGGACCTTGTGCTTGCCAGGCAGGTGCTTGTGTCACTGTACTATATCCCTGGCCCATGTTCTTGTCATTTTTAACTGCAAACATTTGTGGTATAAATGTACTGTGATTCAGCTTACCATTTCCTACAAGGTTACATTGCTTCTCCTTTTCTTTCTTGTTTTTCTTTCTTTTTCTGTACCTTTATATTCATCTTGGGAAACAGCATCTTCTGTATTTTGTGTTATTTTCTTAGAGGTGGTTTCACCCAAGTCAGGTTGCTTATGATGTGCTTTCCAGAGCATTCCCAAGTGCTGCCCCAGCAGCCCCCATTTATCACCTGATGGTTGATGGTGAGTGTTTGAGATGAGCGTCTTGGGCTCAGCCAGACAGTTGGGAGTGGACCGGATAATGGTGCAGAAAGTGCTTTTGGTGTCTACATGTGTTTGAGAAATGGTGAGACCTAAGGGGCGTGTCTGGGAGGGAGGTTGTGGTATGATATTTGGAGCTTAATGAGAACATAGAGAGCAGTGATATGGCTGTTTATTATCATCATGATCTCATTGCCTTTTCCCACAACTAAGGTAGTGCTCTTCTCTCAACCTACTGAAGAGGAATCTGAGGCACAGTGGTTAACTACGTGTCTCCTAGATGCCTGCCTATAAGTGGCAGAGCTGGGATTCATGATTATAAAGCCACTGTTTTGCTTCTGCTAGTTATGTGATTCAAAAGGGTGTTTACACATCAGAAAAGAATATTTACCCATCAGAATGGACGTTAAAATATAAACAGAACCCTGACAGCTTTTGCATGTCTGGAAATATTGCTGTGACCTTTGTAACTTGCTTCCTGGTCTCTCTGTATTCTTCCAGGCAGGTGGGGGAAATCATGTTGAGCATGGCAGTAGGTTAAAGGCTCTCTCCAGGCCCATGGCAAGTCTAAGGGGGGAAAGATGCTGTGTGGATGTTAAGGCTGCACGATGTTCTACAACTAGAATCAAGCGAGGAGGTGTAACTTCCTGTTCTTTGTGCAGTTCTAGGATGGTCCTAGTATGGTCTCTCAGTTGACACTAAAGAAAAGTGATTTTGTCATAAAGCTAATTTTTCGTCAGTTATAACTATTTATATTTATAGCCTCTGGAATGTAAAGCAAACATTGGACACATTCTTACAAATGCATAGGCCCTTTTCTAGGACTTGTGGTTGTCTAGACTTAAGATGTCAGAAATGTAAAGGTAGGGGCAGTGCCTGAGTTCAGATGTTTTGTTTGCAATAACAAGAAAGGTCTTCCACCTTTTATTCTGTAAAGGAAGATAATTGGTAGGTTCAGAATGTTTTGATGATAAGCTTTTATAATTTGTATTTTTACTTTGTTTCTAAGGGCTTTATTTGTGGACAGGCTTAAATACATTTACTAGGTGTTTACAGTACTGATCTTTGGTCTCTAGTCACAGATAAAGCCATAGAGAATTGTTTAGGAAAAAAAAAGTGACTTTCAAAGTAGGAATTGATTCCATTTAAACTTTAAAATTGTGTTTAAAGGAAGAATAAAATTAAAGCTAAGAATAATTAATATATAAATGTAGTAAACAACTGTCTCGTCCTGGGATTTAAAAAAAATTTAGGTTGCAAACAATTTTTATTTGTGTGTGTGTGTGTGTGTGTGTGTGTTGTGTATTCAGAGGTTAGTAAGGCACAAGTCCAAGACTTGGAGTTTGAGAGGAGAAGCAGTTGTGTAAACAGTGAAATTTACCTTACAAGGTGTTCAGCTGCAGGGCAGAATGGGATCCTTGGGAGGTGAAGGAGGGGCAGCCGCAAGACTACCCAGAGGTGAGTACCTTTCCTTCTGAGGACAGCCAGGGCTGTTGATGACCTTGTCCATTGAATAAGGGGAAAAGGACTTTGCCAGGTGGAGGACTTGGGGATGAGGGCACTGCAGAGAGAGGGGCTCAGCTAAGGTAGCTCTGAGGCACCCTGAAGTTAAGCATGCAGCAGCTTTTATCCGGTGTGTAAGTGGATGACAGGTTCCTGGAAGTTTAGGTGGAAGAGGGCATCTGGTGAAGGGCCAGGGAGAGCCAGCCTGTCCTGAGGTTTGAACCATGCTGAGCTGCTGAGAGAGAGGGTGCTGCCATTCTGTAGCATTGGAAGCTCGGAGGATATAGGCAGGTGATCATCTTTCTCCTATGTGGAGAGCACTTCTCTCACATTGAGCCCCACAGTTGGAGGGAAGTGCAAGAGAGAGAGGCAAAACGAGGGGAGCTTATGGGCTCTGTGTGACCTCAGGGTCCAGGGTGCATCCTGCTCTTGTGTTTGCGACTGTACTGGGTCCTGCAGCTGAAGAGCACCAGTGAACATGCCAGGAGAGAGGGAGATTCCAGATCAAAGATTGTGTGTGTGTGTGTGTGTGTGTGTGTGTGTGTGTGTGTGTGTGTAGATATGTTTTTATATTTTCTTAAGAACTGAGGAACATGACTTTATTTACATATAGTAGAAGAAGTTAATAAAAAGAGCAAAACTAAAGAAACATTTGAGAGGGAGGATGATGATATAGAGAGGTGTGATCTGGGGTGGACTCAAGGGTGACAAGAGGGACACCTCTTTCTCTGAGGCTGTGTGGAGGAAGGAGAAAGGTGTGACAGAGCCATGGGGTGCAGGCAGCACCCACTCTGGAGTTCTGTCCTCTCTGGAGGGTAGCAGCAAAGTCGGCTGTGGAGCCAGTTTGCTCACAGGGCTGGGTGGGTAGGAGTTGGCCTGTCTGGCACCCTCTGAGCTGTGTACCCCCTTGATGAGGAGGAAGCACTGTCACCAGTGAGGCTTTCTTTCTGTTTTTTTTGGGGGGCGTGATATAAATGTGTTTAGCTGGAAGCAGCAGGGTCTGGGAAGCCACCTGTCCTTCCACTCTGTGTGGGTGTGATGGATTTGCTGCACCTCCACTGTCTTGTTGCTGGCATGATGCTGGTATTACAGCATCATTTTTACCTTCTCTACTGTGCCCTTCATGTAACTTAACCCCACTGGGTGACAGCTTTGGTCATGGAGAATTTACATTGTGCAGAATGTTTTCTCAAGTTCTCAAAGCACCACTGCAAGCAATTGGTTTATATTAATTATAAAAGAAATTAAATATCTGGGCATGAATTTTAGCTAGTCTGCAGCACAAGTTATTTTTTACCTAGTTACAGACTCTAGGATCTGTCAGTTCAAATCCCTTTTTCAGGCAAAGGGATCTAGAATTGACTGGCAAAACCCAGCATTTGAGAATTTGAAGTTAGAAGAGGAATTTATAAAAATTGTACCTTGTAAAGGATTTACCTTATAGGTTCTTAGTTTTGTTTCTGAGTTGTTTCTGAATTATCAATTCAGGTTTTAACTTTAAGCTTTAGAAAAGAGGTGTTTTATACCCTTCTGTGTCTTTTGTTTAGAAACTGAAGCTGCATCTGGAAGATATTGGACACTTATTTTAGAAGTACTTGTAATCTCTAGCAGTAAAAATGTACCTTGATTTTACTATTACAGTTGTGGTCTAGTTTTGAGATTTGCCTTTGATGAAGTGAAGGAGCCCACTGATGCTGTCTTACGTTTGGCTTTAGGTACCAGTGCTTACTGGTGGGACCTCATTCCCCCTTTCCAGCGCACACAGGGCTCTGGTGACATTGCTTGTGCCCCAGTGAAGAGCCACTGGCAGGTACTGCTTCTGCTCCCGCTGCATGGGGGGTGATACCCTGACAGCCTGCCTGCCCATCCATCTCTAGCCAGGTCCTAGCCTCTCTGGGGCTCTTCTGAGCCCGTTGTTGAGCACAGGAGGAATATTCATGCAGCTTGTGTTTGAGGTGCAGATATCTCTGGAGAGCCACTTTTTTTTTTTTTTTTTTTTTGGTAAAAAGGATTTATTAAAAACTAGCTGTGAGGAGATGGAGGGAGGGGCCTCCATCTAATCATGATCTCCCCATGTACATTGTGACAGGATCTTTCATAGCAGGGAACAGTATGGGAGGGACTACAGTGACAGTGGGTATGTGCAGACTGGTTTCGTCCCTTCCTGTGCCTAGACCTTTCCTCTGTTCCTGGTGGAAAAGAAGTGGGGCTTTGCATGCACGTTCTATGTACTTCTCTGGTTTAGAGGCAAGGTAAGCTGCTAATATCCTAGGCCTAAGAAGTCTGGAGAAGCCACTGTCTCTGAAGGAAAAACATCTTTTAACATTTCATCTTGTGGTGCTCAGCCTTCAGTCTTGACATCACCTGGGAAGGGCCATTTGACTTGTGGACTCAGAGTTGGCCTGGTCATGACCATCTCAGAACTGCATTGAACTCAAGAGTCTTCCTGCTCAGCCCGCCTCCTCCTCCTCCAGGGCCCAGCCTTACACTGCAGCCTGAAACCTCTCCCTGCCTTCTCCTACCCTTCTCCCAGCTTCTCGGAGAACCCCAACTACACTACCTTTCCTTATCCCAGAAGGCATGATCCATCCTGCTATCTCAGATTCTCCGTGTCTCAGGACACGGCACAAGCATATACAGCCTCTGTACCAGCTTTCTTTGTCCTCTTGTCCTTGAGCCATCATTCCTCACAATTCCAACAGTACTCCATACCTTACATTTGATATTTATAAAATAACCTGCAATCTTGTATTATGCTGCCCTTCCTCACCAAATGACACATATAGAGCTAACATGAACAGCTTCTTGAGTCTTCTTGGTAATGTGCTTCCTTATTTGGAATAATACCTTTTTTTTTTGCCTTTTTGAGACAGGGTCTTGCTATGCAGGTCAGGCTGGCCTTGAGTTCATTTTGATAGCCCAGTCTGGTCTCAAACTTGCAATAGTCCTCCTGCTTCAGCCTCCTGAATGCTGGAATTATAGATGTGCACCAGCACGCCTGGTTACCTCTTAACATTTATTCAGCAATGGTCTAAGCATGGTCATGAATACTTTTACATATATTAACCTGATTAATGATCCCAAATGAAATGGAAGTATCATTTTCCCCATTTCACAGATGAGATCAAGAGAGAACAAGACCCTAGTGTGGGGTGAAATAACTAGTGACAGAGGGTAGGAACCCAAGGCAGATGGCTGTGGAATTTCCTTATTTGTTTGACAGTTATATATCCACCAACTATACGCCAGATAATGAATGCAGCAAGAATTTAGGATCTAAATCTGAAATAGGTAAGGACTAAAAACAAACAGAAACATGACTTCAGAATACCTGTATGTAAGTAGTTGGCTACCCATGTGGATATTTTGGGAAATTCCTGAGAGCCTTTCTGCCCCAAAGATTGTTTTTATCATTAATGATTTAGGACCATGACTTAAGGGGAGGAGATCTGAAAGAGCTTTTTAACCTTCTGCTTTGTGTGTGTGCCTTGATTATCAGGCCAACCACTTGGGGCTGGGTTCCAGAGGGGAGTAGATGTAGGAAAAGACCATGTCTGTGGACAGAAGGGAAACCAGAGGGGTTAGTAAACCATGGCCAAGGGTAGGAGAAAGGGGCAGAAGCTACTGATAGGGACAAATGAGTGGTGCTTGCCCATTTTTTCATGGACACGAAATGAGAGAGACATTATTGTGAAATTTTAAATTTACAGAGACCAAGGGTGGTGAAGCATGTTGAACCTTTTTGCTTTTTGTTCTTACTCTGCTTTCCAGAAGGGTAGTATACATTGAATTTATTTGTACTCATCAGTACTGTTACTTGCAAGTACCAGAAATGCAGCTGTATCTAATATAAGAAAAAGACAATCACTTTCTTCTTGCTGGGACACAATACCTGATATCCACACCTGAGAGGAGGAGAGGTACAATTTGGCTCATGGTTTAGGGTTTAGGGGATTCAGTCTGTGGTTGGCTGGATCCAAGGCAGAAGCATTGCATGGTGGAGGAAAGCTGCTCATTTTGTAGGAGGCAGGAAGTAGGAGAGAAAGGAGGATCTTGGTAAGGAGGTACACCCTCCAAAGAGATGACCCACCTCTTCCAACGGATTCATGGAGTCTAGACCCCACCCCATTATCCAGTCACATTCCCAAACCCCACCTGTGAATACATGAGACTTTGGGGAGACATTCTAGATATAAGCCACACCAGTGACACAATTAACTAAACAGTTGGGGGCACTTGTGACAGTAGATGTGGCTGACCGCAGGATTGTTGGTGGTGTCTAGGCACTCACTCACTATCTCGGCCACTCTCTTTCTTTTCACCTTAGGCTTGGTGGAAAATGTTTTCTTCAGGGTTGTTCTGGGTTGGTTTGTTTTTGTGTTATGTGGCTCTTTTTCATTCTCAGATCAAGACTGCCAGCTATGGAGAGATCTTTTCTGTTTTTGCCATCTTGGCACCACGGGGCAACTAGTGCACCTTGGGAAGAATGTGGCCCCTTTCTTAGGCCTACACCTGTGCTTGAGAACCTCTCTGATTAGTCCCATTTAGGTTCTGTGCCTGTTCTTGTACCACCCACTAAAGGGAGACAGTGCTCACCTTGGCCATCCTGATCACTTGTCTAGTTCTTAGAATTTTCACTCTGGTTCCTGTATTTCTGAGAACCAAATTCTGGAAAAGCATTCAGGTATATTCTCCACAGAACAGTACTGGCAACACCTTTTCCTGTGCCTGTTTATATCACAAAGTGAAGTTCACTGATTTGTGTTATAATAATCCTAAATCATTGAGAATTCCTTAGGTGACATTCTATGAATTCTACTTGAGACTGTGGAAATTATATTTTAGAATTATTTGTCTAATTTAAGGAAAATAAAGGGTTGCCCTTTGAACAAATAAGGTCTGCCTGGGTGAGACTCTATCCATTATTTTTTAAGTGGCTTCTTCCTGTGCAGGCAGCAGTGATGAGACAGGTGCACTTTGAGACCCATGAAACAGCAAAGCTGGAGTGTGAGGGCCAGGGGAGCCAGTCCCTCACAGTGGTCTGAGCTTGTAACCCACAGTGTAGGGATGGGCTTGCTATTATGCTATACTGTAGTCACAAAGGACAGATATGTTAAAAATTACCCCTGATGTTTACAAAAACTGGAAATCTGCCAGTGGCTGACAGAGAGTCAGTATAGGACCATGTGGATGGGTCAGTACAATGACAATTTATCTATATAAATGACTGCAAAAGGCATCGAGCACTGCATATTGGCTCTATTCTAGGCACCTATCTAGATTAGGACTCTACTTTGTTGCATTTTATTTGTTCCTTAATGAAAAGACCTGGGGGATCTTGATCTGTGGCTCAGTGTTAATTGAAAAGATGAGATTTTGTGAACCAGTGTTACTAACCAAGCCTTGGTACATAGGCAACCATAGTGATTCAGAATCAGTATTAGGTATTAGGAGGTTAGACATGGGAGGAAGGCTTATGGTATTCTTCCAGAGAAATTGTTTTTGAGCATGGAACATCTTTTTACAGTTTTTAAAGTGTGCTGTTAAGCTCATGTGTCTGATTTATTTCACTTACCATTATGGTCCCCAGGTGCATCCATTTTCCTACAGATGACTCAAATGGTTTCTCTTACATAAGAAACTCAAAGTATAAATAATTTAGAGAGCAAAATAAAAGATAGATAATAGGAAACAACGAGATAGATGTTTTGCAAGTGGGAAGTGAAGCAAGGAGATGAAGGTGGAGGGAGAGGGGAGCAGGAAGTAAAAATGATTAAGATGTGTTATGCACATGTACCAACTCCCCACAGTGAATGTACTGCAAACATTCTAATAAAATTTAAAAATTAATGCAAAAGTACAGTATGCTCTTAAGACTGTTCTGTCACTTGGTAGTGCCAGGTTGAAGCAGAAGGAGAAGGTGACTCATGGACTGTGGCCACCACGGTTTGTAGATAAACTTTCCTATGGTTAGAAGTTTATCACCTTTTACATTCAAAGCTGTCACACTTTTGCTCATTCCTACTCAGTGCAAGCTCTTGAATGGCTGGACAGAGACAATTTCTTCCTGCCGCTTCGGTTTTCTTTGTGTAGTTTTCAATGAACAATACTGACATAGAGATCTTCCCAAAGACAGTAAATCTCTAAATAACTAGATCATCCATTACAATGTGCCATTATAGAAGTATAGTTTATAGATGTTGGATAGAGGAAATTTAATTACTTGTCTTTAAAACATTTTAGAACTGATACAGATACTATTTTTATAGTACTTGGGTCTTGAGTTTTCTTCTAAACTGAAGTAAGGGATGTTTGGGAGGAAGTATAACCTGGCATCATGACTGCTGAGTTGTCTTTTTCTTTTTGATAGTATTTATTCTGGAGGGGAAAAAAACTTTTTCCGAAACAGCACGGAAACTTTTTTTCTTCTCAAAAAGCATAGCTTTATTTTTTTCTGGTTATAAAATTCTACATACTTATTATAACAATTTGAATAAGTATGCAAAAACCCTAAAGTATAAAAAAAATCTCTTCAGGTTTTGCTGTCCCTGATAACCATTATTAACATTCTGATGAGCATGCTTTCTGTGCTTGCGCTTGCTTACATGTGTTTTTTTTTTTTTCTCTCTCTCTCTCTCACCTACTCAGACACACTCACATACACACACACAGGATTTTATATGAATAGGTGATACACACAGTCTGACACTCTAATTTCAATTTAACTAGCTGAGGACATTTTTCTGTGTGGGTAAGGGAAGGCTTACATAGCTCCTACATGGCTGGATCATGTTTCCCTGGACTATCATAACAAGTTATCCTCAGGTTGTGAGTTTCAGTCCCTTAGGTATGTCAGCAGACTGTGTACATGGGGTGGCTTCCAGCAACTGTGTTAAGACCCTCTGGTTTCTTGTCTAAGGGGTATGGCAGAGATGACTGCGTTTGAGGCTGCTGACAGCACAGGGAACAACATAGTGATTTTCTGGGAGCAGAGATGGTCCTTTGAGGAAGGCCCCTTCAATTTTTGTGGAGCTAATTTCACAGAAAAGCCACCCTACTCATCTGTGTAGGAGGAAGGTAATTCTACTGTCACCCCTTCTTCCTGGTGGTAAGGACCCCACCCACCTCCTACATTTGCTGAGGGTTCATTAAATCACAGTATGCAAAGCTGATTTGTAAGCTGTAATCATAAATAATAATTATTTGACACATTATTTGATGGCTATCTCTGTCTTCTTCACCACTGGTACTTAGTTGAGAATGGAAGGGTAGAGGCAACCATTTAGATCCAGCTTTAGCTGTTTATTTCTGTCACTGATGTTTTCCCTAGTGAGTGGTTCCAACTGTAATACAGGCTCCTATCAATTCAGATCAAGAAAAGGAAAAGCCTGGGTACATTGACTTAAAAATGGCTGATGGAACTTGAGAAATGAATATATTAAAAAAATATATAAGTACATTTGATTTAAACATTTCAGTAGTGTATATGGTGTGTTTTGTTATACTGATAGCTGCTAAACAATGTTTTTAATATGCATTTAAGAAATACGTGTCACCAGCACCTGAGAGACTGAGGCAGGAGGATCATTGCAAGTTCGAGACCAGCCTGGGCTACAAGGTGAGCTCAAGGCCAGCCTGAATTGCATAGTGAGACTGTCTCAGAAAGACAAAAGAAAAAAAAGAAATGTGTCAAAATGTTTAAAATGAAATAGAGTAGGCGTTTGAAGTATATCTTTACACAGATGTATTTTTACGCTCAGACTATCAGTCCTGGACAACAAAATGTTGTCATCTTTTTGATTTCTAAGAATTTTACTTCCTAATCTGGTTTACCTTACAGACACAAAGAAATGAAAACATCTGCATTAGGAAATGAAGTGGGTGAATATACTTCCTGTGCCCTTTTCTGTTGGCACTAAAATTTGTTTCCTGTTACTGGTGTCAAATTTTATTTATCTGTCTATCTAAAAGGATGTTTTTGGCCTCTCTAGTATGGCACGTTTGCCCTGAGGGTGACACAGTGCCCACAGGCACCAAGATAGAATGCTTCCAGAGATGAGACAAAGGGAACACTTCTTGTGTCCCCTTGAGAGGCAGGGGTCTTTCCTTGGATATCTGCAGCAAACTTTCTCCTATTGAAACTGACACATAGCGGGCTGGGGATATAGCTCAGTGGAATAAGCGCTTGCCTAGCAAGCGCAGGGTCCTGAGTTCGATCCCCAGTACCGCAAAAAAAAAAAAAAAAAAAAAACTGACACAGGCAGAGGACATGCCAGTCACAGCAGTGGCTGTGTTACCACTGCCAGGGACTCAGCAGCATCAGTCTCTTCTCCTAGGTCTGCTAGAGGGGCTGGCTCTGGAGGGGGCTGCTCCCTGACAGACAGCAGCTCTGTGAGCAAGAGCGAGGGCCAGTTCGTGGGATGCGTGAGGTGAGGTGAAATACGTCTGTGTTAGGGAGGAATACTTAAAAATTTAAATGGTTGTATGGTTGTAAGAAACAAAGCTATAGGTGAAGCTAAAGATGAGTTTGCTTTATTTTCTGTAAATAGGACTAAGGAGTTTGGGCCCCAGCATGCCTCTGCAAGTGTTGTGCCAGGATTCTGGCCCTTTTCCTGCTGATAGGCTGGGCCAGTAGTGCTTGGATAAGAGGGCACGTGGGCGTCAACCATTGGGCTTGGACAGCACTGAAACTGGTCATGGGCTTAGCAGTGTGCAGCCCTTTAGGACAATGACAGCAGAATCCTGCTTGCACAACATGTTTTTGCTTGTGGGTGAATTCTAAGTGTTTATTTTATCACATATCATAAGTCACATCTGTACTAAGGGTATTCTTTCACATGCATTAAATATTTAATGCAAAAGTTAAAAGAAAAACTTTGTATGTAGCACATGACCTGGCCTCAGGTAAACAGGTGAGTCAGGGTTTAGCCTGAGACTAGGCTTTTTTCTTTTCTTTTTGCAGTCCTGGGGATCCAACGCAAGGGCTGTCTATCACTGAACTTCATTCCTATCCCTTTTTATTTTTTTATTTTGAGACAAGTTTTCACAAAGTTGCCCATCTGTTACTTGAACTTGTGATCCTCCTGTCTCTGCCTACCTCAGTACTGGGGTTACAGGCATGTGCTGCTGCACCTGGCTGGGACTAGGGTATTATTAAGAATGAATATGGAGGCGAGAAAAGGTAGGAAGATGGAAGGACAGTGAAGGGCTGCTTAAACAGATGAGCAGTAGAAACTAAAGTGGGGAAGAAAGGAAGTGAGCAGTTGAGAAATATCCTAGTTAGATGCTGGAGTCTTTGGATTTGAGGAACTGGTAGAATTGGAGAGTTGCTGGGATTAGGGTTAGAAGGAGTGAGCAGGAAGGGTGAGGGTGAATCATTTGCAGCTGAGACTTTGGCATTGTGGAGATTATAAGTAATGACGGGTCCAGGATTGGCTGCGAATGTGGGTGGCAGAGCTGGGGTGCCAGACAGCCTCATTAGAGATGAGGAAGTCAGGTATCACCCATGTAAATGTTGAAATCACCATGAATGAAGACAGCACTAGTGCTAGAAAGAAAGACAGTGATTTGGCCCTGGAATCTCCAGAGAGTGTTCCAGGATGCTATGACACCCAGGTTGGTGTAGACTGACTAGGTGAACACCAAAGGAGTGTTTCTGTGTTAGAGACGAAGGCCCAGGATAGTGTGGAAATTTTCAGTGTGGAGTAGAGAGGCCACACACCTCATCTAGGCCAAGTGAGATGTGTGTGTAGGTGGAAGACAGAGCCTTCCCTGGCCAACTGTAAGGGAAGTGTTCTCGAGACCTCCAGGTTTCAGACAGAACCAAAGGAAGGGGACAGTTAGACATGTGACAGAGGCAAGGAGACTTGTGAGCCTTGTTGAATACAGTGGGTGGAAGAGTTGGGTTAGGAAGCTGGGGTGATATTGGTGATAGGCAGAGGAGAGGGTCAGGTGGGAAGCCTGAGATGGATAGAAATCTGAGTGCAAGCCTAGTGAGACAAGCCCTGATGTTCCCATGCCCCTGATGTGGGCACTTCTAATTACAGTCTCCTTGCCAAGTGGTGTCTTAGGCAGTTCATGGTAGTCAGGCAAGCAGAAGGGAATGAATATCTTACCGGTGGACCTCTCACCAGTCCTGTGGGGAGGGGTGGATGAGCCAAGGGAGAGGCTGGAATTACCTTGAGTATTTTAACTTCAGTGACTTAATTCCATGTCAAATATGTCCAGTGACATTTATATCCAAAAGTGGATATAGATTGAAAACATAGTGTTAATTTAGAGAATTGCTCTGAAATATGAAGTCTCATGATACTAGAAAAGTATACTGGTAGAATGGGCTTTGATCTCCTGGTTCTCAAGCCTAAATTTTATCGATAACTGTATAGAGTGTAAAAACATGTAGAGGGGCCTTCAGGAAAAAGGAATCCTTCTCTATTGCTGGTGGGAGTGTAGACTGGTGAAACCACTGTGGAAATCAGTGTGGAGATTACTTACAAAACTAGGATTAGAGGTCCCATTTAACCCAGCTACTTCCCTCCTAAGTATCTTTCGAGAAGAATTGAAAACATCATAACCACAGTGATATATGTGCACCCATGTTTATCAGCACAATTTTTCATAGCTAAATCTTGGAAATAACCCAGATGCCCATCAGCTGAGGAATGGATAAAAAGATGTGGTATTTTTATACAGTGGAGCATTACTGAGCTATAAGAAGAGATAATCTTTAGGCTTTTACAGGAAAATGGATGCAACTAGAGACCATACTCATAAGTGAAATAAATCAGACCCATATGTGTTAACATTGTATTGTCTCCCTAGTGTAAGACCCTGAAAGAGTAAATAGAACCCAAAAGGTACAATAGATATTGTGAAAGGGAAATATATTGCTCAAAGGGAAGGAACACCTGGGATGAGGGAAAGGAGAAAAAGAAAGAAGGGAAAAAATTATGTATATAGAAGGATAGTTGGGATAATTGTACTGCTGATGTCTGTTGGTTTATTGAAAAGAACAGTTAATGCTTAAATTTTTTTGACCAATTTTACATGCTTATATCTGGTAATCTGAATGACTACTTTGAAGGCAACAAATCTTGTTTAGTGAAGCTCTGTATCATTTCTAATGTTTTTTAAAATTATTTTTAATTCTCTTTCATGGTTTAATCAATCTTGCATTCTTACATCTGGTGCTCTGAGCAACTTTGTGGAAACTAAGAGTATGCAATATAGCAACCACTGTTAATTCCTATCATTTTATTTTGAAGCTCTGTATCATTTTTTAAACCCTGCATCATTGTATCATTTTTATTGTTTCTGTGTTTTGTTTTTGTCTGTGTTGTTGTTTTTTTTTTTTACTTTCTTTAAAATAAAATTTAAAAACCAGAAAATAAAAACCACGTAGAGAAGTCTGTGGAGTGGAGAAGGGTGAGATTGGGGATGGGTTTTTGTTCTAATCTGACTATAAGGCATGAAACTCAAAAAGGAATTTGCTAATGGCATTTGTTTTGTGGGACAGCACTTGGAGTAGAGGCCAGAGACTGGCAGTCACATTTGCAAACCTCTGACCTAAGCTAGAGGATGAATCTGCAGGAGGGTGAGCTTCCCAACACTGTGTGATTTGTGCAGCTTTTTCTTCTTGCAATTTCTTGTAATCATTGTAATCAGTGTCTCTTTGTGATTCTGACCAGTTTTTCTCATTTTAGTTGAGAGACAGAACTGTGGGCCTTCGAACATCACATATATACTTCAGGTCATGAATTTAATTCTTTCCACAATTCAAACCAAACCAAATTAGATGAGAACCAAATCATATTTCTGCATAAGGTCAACATTGAACCTAACCATTGAATAATAGAAGTTTTGGACTTACAGTAGGCATAAAAGTAAATAGTGTATGTAAATAAATATGATGGTAATTTATTGCTGTTTTATAGATAATAACTTACTAAAAAGTAAAATAGAATTAACAATTCATTTAAAATATCTATTGACAAGTTTAAAAGTTTTACTACTGAGTGGGATGTTTCTGATTTCAGATGCTTTCTAATGTAACATAGACTTATATAATAGGAGGTTTAGGGCAGGGATATAGCTCAGCAGTATAGCACCTGCCTGGCTGGCAAGAACAAGGTTCTGAGTTTGATTCCTGGTACCACAAAAAGATGGTCTATAAATACTCAGATGCCCATGGTCATTTAAGGGATGAGTCTTGGTGCTATTGTTTTGAAAAGATTCCTATTTATTAGGAACTAACAAGTGTAGAGTGGGTCCTCAAAGCTAGTTACCCTGTCTTACTAATTTATCTTGTATGCAAGATAGTAGTCCTGGCCTTTTGATTTAGAGGACTGTTCTAGCCATTGTAAGAGTTTTTGCCTCCAAAAAGAAAAACAGAAACAAAACTTATTGTTATCTGTGACCTCCAGGAATTCTTTCTTCTCATGTATAGAAAAGGTTAATAGTCAGTCTTCCACATATCAACATTCTGCTGATTGTTGAGTTCATTCATTATGCATTTGTTCAATGCTGATGGCTTGGGTATGTGGAAACCCTACAGTCTTTGTCCACAGTGTGGAGCAGGAAACTGAGGCATCCAAGCAGGAGTAATGCCTGAAGCTAGGGGTGCAGAGCCAGACAAAGGGTCCTGACATACCAGCTGATGCAGGATGCGAGGAGTGAGCAGGGATCAGCTCAGGGGCCTGAAGGACTCTGTCTCCTTTAGGGCCTCTCTGCTCCCACCCACCTCCCTTGGCACGGATCACCTCAATCCTTGACCAGCCCTCACTTCAGTTCCTGACAGCTCGGCTGCCTTCCATCTGACAGGCTTTCTGCTGTGCGTGTTAGGCTTTCCATCCACACAGAGGTTTTATGTAAATGCATACAGTAGACGAGACATTTTAGAAGTGGTAGAAGTATGTTTTAGATGTATGCTTCCCTTGGACAATAGTAATGCTGGTAAAAGTATTGATTGGCTATTGAAGCACAGACATCCCCTCAACATCTCCTGTCTTGTGATTAAACAGTATCCAATGGGTTAGCACTTGACCACCTACAACAGCCTGGTGGGCGTCAGCAGGAGTCCCTGTCCTCTGGCAGGCAGAGATCGCTGTGGACAGGAAGTTTGTATCAGTGGGAAGCCTCATTAATTTGGGTCAGTTTTCCTGCTTTTCTTTCTTTAATGGAGATGACAATGTGTTACACTCCGGACACGTCTTCTAGGCTTGCAGGCTTCCTGGCCACTGAAGTGTATGGCGCAGAGTGTTTTCTTTAGCACCATATCAAACCATCCCAGACTGCAGCAACTTGCAGGAGCCCTGGGAGCAGGGACCTCTTTCCCTCCTGGCAGGGGCAGCCCTGCTTCTGGCTGTGGGAACCTGGGCTGGTTCCTGACTCCTGAGTGGGTCCGACTCTGCTCCTCATTTCCCTTGGGCCAGCAGCAGTGGGATTTTCCCAGCCACCATTGTGCCCTATTGCTAAGAACTTTGCAGCCAAAGCCGGTTAACTCAGTCCTGAGTCAGTGTGGGTGGGCATTGTTCAGAGGTGTGGTCAGAGGAAGGAATCATGCACAGCATTTTTACAAACTACCGCAAGACAGAGAGAAAGCAGGGGCTTAGGCAGTTGTTTGAACACACTATCAAAATCATGTCACCCCTTAAGTAATGATGCACTGCTAATGATTTTCATTCTTGACAACATTTTCTGTCTTGTGTCGGGCTAGTTTATTACACTATAATTTTCCTTTTTCAAGGGTTTCTAAATGACTGTTTTATTAAGTTGTCACATCTGCCTTTAATTCTTCACTGATCCCTTTTCCTGTCACCAGCCTGTGATCTTGACCATCAAAGACTTTGAGATAGCAAGTGACACTCACTTTGGGTGTAGGTGCTCAGGGCTAGGGTGGCTTCTAACTCCGGGGCAGGGTGGAGGGATAGGGTGCTGGGGACCACTCCTTCCCAGGTAAGGGGAGCTGAACACAAGATCCTTCTCCTGTTGACAATGCCTGGGCCATGAGTGCAAGTG
Organism: Dinomys branickii; assembly: GCA_004027595.1. Classification (NCBI taxonomy): domain Eukaryota; kingdom Metazoa; phylum Chordata; class Mammalia; order Rodentia; family Dinomyidae; genus Dinomys; species Dinomys branickii. The sequence goes on along the minus strand of PVLD010009913.1, from coordinate 14,142 downwards.
TGAGGAAGACTTTCCCATCTCCTGAGGGCTGCTGAAGCAGGTTTTTGTGAGGCTGTGTTAGGAGCTTTCTAACTAAAAAGCAGCAGAAGTGCTATTGAAAAGGATTATTTGTGGAAGGAGATGAAGTGATAATCCCACTGGTTTTGTAGATGTGTTTGTTGACAGTGTTTAGGGATATGTTGGGATTAAGTGCAGTTTAATGTAGGCCAGTCTCGTTAAGTATATGAATTTCTGAGTCATCGAATTTTATAGCTTCATAGGTAGATGAGGCTGTTATTCCTACCTGGTGAGATGTCCTTTGCTAAGTAATTACAGAAAACAACAACATTTACGTGGTGTACACTTTGCACATGCTAATTTTCTCATCCCAGCAGGCCTGTGATGGAGGAACCATTGTCTGCTCCATTTTCCAGGTAAAATCAAGGACTAGCGTGCTTCACTAGCTTGTCCTGCAGTAGCTCCTGCACTTGGACCCAGTCGGTTTGCTCCAGAGGTTTTGCCCTCAACCTTTGTTGCTGTTTTTCAGGTGGATGTGGGGAAATAATTGTCACTGAGAGGATTAGTGGACAAAGGGGTCAGAGGGGGTAATTTTTAAATTCATTTTATTTTATTTTTCTCTTCCTGAGACAGGGTCTCACTATGTAGTTCAGGCTGGTTTTATTGAACTCACTTTTGTAGTCCAGGCTGGCCTCAAACCCACAGCGATCTTCCTGCCTCAGCCTTGAGTGCTGGAATAACAGCTGTGTACTACCACGTTCAGCGAGAGGGTGGTTTTGATCATATACAGAGAACATATTTAGGTATAATGAGAAAATAGTAAAAAGTTGACTGGCTGTTGGTGGTGAAAGAAAATGAATAATTAAACATTTCTTTAAAAATTTCGGAATGAGCCTGGCATGGTGGTGCATTCCTATCATCCCAGTACTCAGGAGGCTGGACTGTGAGTTCAAGCACAGCCTGGGCTACATAGTGAGTTCAACACAGGCCTGAACTACATAGCAAGACCCCATCTCAAAACAAACAAACAAACAAACAAAAAGTAACAACAAAAAAATAAGAATGAACCCAGGCATGGTGGCACTTGCCCACAGTACTACCACTCCGGAAGCTGAGGCAAGAGGATCATAAGTTTGAGCCCAGGCTGGGCATCTCAGTGCCTTAGTGAGACCCTGTCTCAAAATTCAAAAAAAGGGCTGGGGATGCAGCTCTATGTGAAGACTCTGGGTTCAATCCTTAGCATGAATAAAAAAAGGATGGAAATGATTCCTAGCACTACTAGGTATCACCCACTTGCTTCCCTGTGGTTAATGTGACATGATTCTATGAGTTTTATTCATGATTCTTTGCGTTTATTCTTTGAGTTTTTGGTTCTTGAACTCACATGATGTGCCAGTTGACACATCTGGCGTATCTGCCAGATGCTGAGAACCTAGCAACTGCCTGTACATGTCCGCTCCCCAACCCTCCCTGGCCACCTGAGGCTGTGGGAACTCACCTCCCTACTGCCTCCCTGCCCTTCTCCCCTCTAGCTTCTCCCTGCTGCTCCTTTTCCTCTGGCTGTCCTTCGCATCCCCAAGGGAATGATTCATTTAGCTTAAATTCCTCATCTGATTTCTAGAGTTGATTTCTTCCCATTTGCCTTGGTGTGGCTCTGGGTTTGGCTCAGAAGCCCCAGCCAGGTGGCTGTGCCCCTCAGACAGGGCTGAAGGCCATGACCCTGGGGATTCTTTCTCTTGAGCACACCTGACCCATGTGAGATCAAGTGACCTAAATGTGTGCCCTTGTACTCCTGCCTCCTTGCGTGGCTGTCCCTTCCCTCCTTTGAGCCCGCGTGAGCTTAGCCACATAGTCTTAGCATTGTTGTCTGTTCCCTGGTGCTGTTGTCGGTTCCCTGGTGCACCCTTGATGCTCTTGGGTCTTCTTCACTTGGCGTTTCTTAGCACGTGACACAGTGCTTGTTGGCAAGAAATGTTGAACAAATGGGCCAAGAGTCTCTGTGAAAGAAGTTCGTGGTTATAGTCCCCACCCCAGCAAAGCCTTCCGTTCCATGTCTGTTTTTTGAAGTTAGCTTTACTAAACATCAGGCTTTTGGAACTTTCTTGGGTTCCTTCTTGTAGAGTGCTCAATTCCATTGCCTATGGTTGTCCTCCTCAAGACTTAATGCTTAACCTGTAAATATTCTTCTGGAGGTTTTGGAGAAACAGATAACCAAGAAGTGATTCTGGATTTTGAAGTAGTGATGTGAAACAGCATTTATTCTCAGTCTTCGTTTAACACATAAGTGTCGAGTGCTTTCTAGGTACCCGGCTCTGTTTTTGAGCCAGAGATGCTGGTGTGAATGAAGCAGACAGGGCTGCTGCCCTCCTGCATTTTATCCTTTGGTGGGATGCCAACAGGTGGAAGGACATGAATGAATGGGATGTTCCAGTCAGCTGAGTGCTGTGGCGTGCAAGGGCCCTGGAAGCGTGGGGAGTCCTCAGACTTGTAGGTAAATGGAGCCTGCTTCTATGTTGGCCTGTTTCATGCTGTGTGGGGTTGCCTTGAGTGCTGCCAAGGTGCTGGGGACCAGACCCAGGGTCTGCAGCATGCTGGAGCCATACCTGCAGCCAGTGAATGCTTTCATGTTTGCACCATCTGCGCCTCACCCTTGGGAAGGTGTTGAGTGGCTGCTAGGAAGGTGACTATCACCAGGACTCTCGGCTACCCTCATTCTGCAGGGTAGTTCCTTGGTGTTCTCCATGTATAGTTGTTTAGTGCCTGGATTTTGAGTGTCTTGGGGGCACAGAGGGGAGGCCTTAGAGCAGTTATTTAGGAGTTGGCTGGGCTTGGTGTGTTTTAGGCAGAGATGATGGTTAGCCATGGATAGAATAGCAGTTGGGACTTTTGTAAATGTACAAAACCCTTGCATCTAGCAGAGTCTGCATAGGGGACCCACGGAGTCCTTGGCAGGATTCAGGTATAGGGCATAAGAATTATGATATTCTGCTGTTGATGATGCTAGATTTATTGTTAACTATTTTTATACAGGCAGATTTGTTGGGTAACAGGAATTTCTACTGCCCTGTGCTCAGTTTTACTTTGGTGCAATAAAAATAATGTGAAATTGGTGGCTCATACGACTTTATAAATAACTTTTGTGCATTATTTCACAGAGCTAGACAGATTTTTGCATGAAAGGCCCTTCTCTGGTAACCAAAGGAAAACAGTGCTTTTGATCCATCTGTGTTACAGACTTTGAACATAGTAATGGGTATGCTCACATATATTCACTGTTTTAGAACTAAAAAAGCAGTTTATATCATTTTGTTATAAACTGAAGAACAACACATTTTTTGAGTAACCCTTTTAGAATTTTAAGGAAGATATTTTTAATTTTCCTCCCATAACTAGTATATTCTTCTAAAGCATTGATTCTTCATCAGAACCCTGTAAATGCAATAGCCAACCATGTTAGCTGAGAAAATGGACAAGTGTACATTGACAGTGGAAGCTACTCTGACCCCTAGAGTTGTGAGGTCTGCTGAGCCGGTCAGGGCCTGGCAAGAAGTAGCTGTGTTGCTGCTCACTCAGTGGCATTGGTGCTGGCCTAGGTCCCCTGCAGTCCTGGTCTCAGCACAGTTGTCTGGTGTGACAGAAACAACTCTAGGAACCTGTGCCAGGCTGCCTGGGTCTGAGCAGGAGCAGGGACAGGTCATCTGAAGCTGGAGGTTAGGAGGTTCATGGGCTCAGGTGGATGTGGCTAGGTAGATGTGGTGGGAACTTGTGGTCACTTGAGCTGAGGTCCCTTTTTGTACCCAGGGAATTGTGTTGGTGGGGAGGAAGGAGAGATTGGTTCACAGGGGACCTCTGCAGGCCAGCTGCTTTCCAGGGTGACAGACCCTTTGCTTTGCAAAACCTGTGTCAGAATTGCAGCCTCGTCCCCAGCTTCCTGGCCGTCCTGTGCATGAGGTGCCCCAGGTACAGTTCAGAGCTCCTACTGAGGGTAACAAGTGGGAATACAGTTTGCTTTTGTCTTACAAGGGGATATTTTCTCTTTTCTGAAAAGATTGCTTCTGAATTCTGATAATTGTGTAAATGGAAACTTTTTTTTTCAGATAATGTGGATGCAAGTGATCTTAAGCCATTTTTTGAGACCCACTATTCTCAGATATATTTCATCTTCTATGAAAATTTTATAACACTGGAAAATAGTTTAAGATTAAAAGGTAAGCATTTTTAAAATTTTTTTAAAAACATTTGAGTCATTCTCGAAGTTGTGCACATCATGAATCACAAATTCTGCATTGCTCAGCTTGCTTTCTCACAGGCTTTTAGCAAAGTTGAGGTCATGATGGACTGCTTGGCTTATTCTATTCCCCTTGAGCTTTCGCTTGTACAGGTGTTAACTGAATAACAAATGGCTAGTAGGAAAATAGGAGATTGTAGAAGGCATAAGTTCTAGAGGAACAGTTCACTTAGAAAAAGAAAAGTGATCAGTGAACACTATTAGGAAGTTCAAGTTACATTAACACATTCAAGACAGAGCTGTAATTCAGGTCTCACTGCCAGGCAGCTCTGGACCACTGGTAGTACATGGATGGTTTTCCCATCGGGTGGCATGGGACAGTCCTGTGGAAGGTACAAGCACCCTGATAGGACGGTCGTGCATGTCCCACCAGTGGTTCAAGCCTGCCAGACCATGTTAAAGGAGTAGAAAACTGAAATATTGCTCTGCCCAGACATCCAGTCCTGCTTTGCAGAGGCAATCACTCTGAAAGATCTCCTTTGTTTTCCTCCCTATGTATTATTAATGTATTCTGCTTACATATGTTCACACTTGTGCTCATATATAAAATATTCTTTGAGAAGCAAACTGACCATGTCACAGTGCAGATCTGCTGGGTGTTTGGGTGGCAGGACAGTATATCCCACGCAGCCACACCAATTACACTGTTCCCCTGTGGCAGGTTACTTTACCTCTCCCTTCCCAGCTTCTTCCCATCAGCAGTGAATGGTTTAACAGGAATCCTAGGCTTTCAGGACAGTAAGTGCTAGCTGCCAGTACCATATGCATCTTTTGTTTTCATGTAATCTGGGAAATTATTTTAGTTAGGAAAAATAAACCAAAATGATTTCCTCCTTTCTCATGCTACTCAGCTCACATTCTGACAGCAGATTCTCCAGTGGATACTAGCTGGGTGCCCGCCAACTCAATTTAGTCCTGGCACAGATACCAGGGGGTAGCGTTAGATCCTGTAGGGTTATTGCCACAAGACTGCCCCCACTTCAGGTGCCCCCACAAGCTCTGGGTTGTCAGACGTGCCCGTAACCTAAAGAGGGGTTATAATGAGGGATTCCCTTGACTCCACCCTTGGTTTGATTAATTTGCTAGAGTGCGTTGCTTGTTTGCATTTTGTAATAAATGTGTACCCATGTATTACAATGGATATTTAAAGTGTACAAAGCAACAGCCAGGTAAAGTGATGCTAGGTGAGATCTGGAAAGGTCCAGAGCACAGTATTTCTTTCCACTGGCATTAAGGTGTGTCACCCTCCAGGCACATAGATGTATTCCTAGTCACAGTCCTGGAAGTCCTCATCCCCGTCCTTTTGGGGTTTTATGGAGGCTTCATTACACAGGCATGACCGATCGCATCATTGGTCAACCTTTAGCCCCACTTTTCTTCCAGTAGAGGGGACAGGTGGAAGAGAAGTGCACATTTGCTGATGTTGTGGGGACCAGCACGTCACATGGCATCCCAGGTTCAAGTGATAGAGAGGAGGAAGATAATGAGGATACCATTAAAACAGGGTGCAGTTTTAAAGTTTCTTGTTTTTAGTATAACCCTTGTTCATTTGGAATATAGGGAAGAAAGTGTACCCCTGAAAAGAATAAGATGTGTGCTAGGAGTAATGAAATCACTTTGTGTTAAGTCCAGCCTTCCAGTCAGTCAGGCCCCTACCGTGGAGTATTGGCCCTTTGCACCCAGAGCCATTGGCTCCTCTCACTGTTACACTGACCACACTGAGGCTCCCTGGATTCTCCCCTGGGCTGCCTCGGTAGCTGCAGGAAGAGCCTATCCTCTCTTCTATACTTGTACCCTCCACTATCCCAAGTCTCTTTTCAAAAGAGTACCTGGAGCCATGCTTTTAAAATGTCAGTCAAATTGCTGCTTCTCAGCTCTAAGTCTTAGTGATGTCACATTCTCAAAGTCCTTACAAGGACTCTTCCTCTGCCCCACCTCTGTTCTGCTCTTCTGCTGCAGTCTGGCCCTTCACTCCAGCTGCAAGGGCTTCTGCCCATTTCCTGGTCCTGGCAAGCATGCTCAGCCACTGGGACTTGGTGCCTCCAGTCTGCCTGGTGCTTCCCTCCCTCAGGTGACCATATAGCTGCTTCCTGACCCCAAGTTTCTGTATGGTTTGCCTCCTTACTTCTTAGGCCTTTGCTTAGTTACTCTCTTACCAAGGCATCCCTGACTTCCCTAGTCAGAATTGCATACCAACTATTTTTGGCTTCCTCATCTGCTTTCGCCCTTGGTTTTGCTTACTGATTAATTTATGTAATACCTTGTTTGCTGCAGTGGAATCTTCCCCAGGGCAGGGATTTTTGTCTCGTTTGTTCATTCCTACAGTCTCAGGGCTTAGAAGACTCCCTGAAATATAGACATTTTTCAGTGTTTTCTCAGTGAATGAGTGAAACCTACTTTGTTGCGCTGTGGGGATTCAGTTAGATCAGGGGCCTGGAGCTTACAGCTTGCTGCCTGTTTTTATAAAGAAAGTTTCATTGGATGTAGCCATTCACCTGTGTATTGCCTGTAGCTGCTTCTGTACTATAATGACATAGTTGAGTGGTTCTAAGAGAGGCCTGCATGCCTAAAATATTTACTACCTGCCCATGTACAGGAGAAGTTTGTTGAGTCCTAAATTAGATGATATAAATTATATACATAGCAGAATGCCTAGGAGAGCAGACAGTACATGATAACCACTAGTGGAGCTGTCACAGTTGGTGACGATGATACCCACTTGGCCAAAGGCTGCTTTCTGTAGTTGCTACTTGCTCTGCGCCTATTTGTATTACCAAGGTAGAACTCTTGTCTGTTTGTTGGGTATTCTGCCATAGTTTGGGAAGGTAAGTAACTAGTGAAGAAATGAGATTGCCTGCAGAGGGCTGGCCAGGACTTGGGAAAATGGAAGCTGTTTTTGCACAGCTCTGTTGCATGTACCCCCAGCTGGCCAGGCCCAGTTGTCCATACTTTTTGCTGTGCCCCACACTGCCTCTAGGTGTTCAGAGTAAACAGATGTATATATGAGAATTAAATGTTATGAGATGCCTTTTAGCATAATTTGTGATACTTTGTTTAAATGTTATAATTCATTTTTTTAATATTCCAGGGAATAATAAATCACAAAGGGAGGAGCTGGACTCTGTTCTCTTTCTTTTTGAAGTAAGTTTTGGTTAATTCTTCTAGCTTTCATGATGCTTGTGCAAAATAAGGTATTTTAGGTGTTTAAATTCACTTAAAGACAAATAAACATGGCTGAAATTAACATATTCTCCCTCTTCTGTTCCTCATTTCTGCCCTTCCCTACCTTCTTTCCTCTTTTATAAATTTTTCCAGTGTGGGTATCTTGCTGCGAGGTTTGCTGAATAGAAGAGTCTGCACATTTTAAACAGTAGTAGCCATCGCTTAATTTCCCTCCATAAAGTGATGTAAACTTGTAAATCTTACATAAAATTTCTATACCCTAACACTTCAGAAGATTTGTCTTTTTCATATAGATTTACCTCGTGACACACAAAAACTAATTTTTAAGATATTCTTATGTTTTTATCCACTGCTGGTAAGGGTGTGATCTTTGTAAGTATTTGTGTGTATCTGTGTGTTGACCACATATTTCCCTCAAAGCAGTGGCTGTTGATCTATTATGTGTAAACTTATTACATTTAAGATCTGTTTTTGCCCAAATGTGTTAGACAAGTGCCAGGTTATGGATACCTGGGGAGTTGCATTCAGAACTATGTTACAAATACTGGAAGTTAATCGTTGGTTGTCAAGAAAGTATTTGAGGTTCATAGTTCTTGTGTGCTCAGGTTGGCAAGGGGGATAGACACACTGCTGTGGCTGCAGGGTGAGCAGAGTATGCACTTGCTGCAGAGCTGGCTGGGGGGCATCAGGGCAGGTAGGGGAGCTGTCCAGGACGGTGATGAGGGGCTGCCCAGTTCACAGAGGAGAGGAAGTTGTGGGAGCTCCTGCACAGGACTTGGCTCAAGGCTGGCACCTGCTGACTCTGGCTTCCCACTTCTCCTCTAAGGCTGTACTCCTTCCCCTGCGTGATTGACACTAGTTCATGGCCTGTTTTGTGGTGACTATTGTGTTTCCTGTGGTTTCTCTTCCGTGAATGAAACTTGGGCAAAAGAATTGTTTTAAAAACAGAAGCTTTAATGAAGTCTGTCATTTAGATATCAATCTCCTAGCCATCACATATTTGAACTATTCCATGTACTTTAATTATTACAATTCTGTGGTGGGGGATAGATTTACTAGAGTCTGTAATGTGTACTTGTGTCTTGTAGCATGGAGAAAGCCTGTGCTCCTGACCCCTCCCTATTTTGAGGACTAGAAGCTGCTTAGGTCTCCCCCACCTTCTTCCATACCTCCAGGCAGCTGCTCCCTGGTGGCTCACCATCTTCTTTTAAAACAGAGAATGCCCATGTATATTTGTATCCTTAAGTAATTCATTGTGTGGTTTTTTTGTTGGGTTTTGAGTGTAGTAGAAATGCTCTTATATAATACATAATCACCCATGATTTGTCTTTTACCCTCAGCATTACTTCTAATAGTTACCCATAGTGTTTGAATAGAGTTCTAGTTCATTCATTCCCATTGCTGGATTAAATGAATATATGTGACTCTTTTAATTCCTACATTTTGTTTATATGTGTTTTTGGTTTTCTTGGCAGATAGGTAGATTGACTGTGAATAATGAGTGGACAAGCTTGCCCATTCTTCTGTTTTCTTTGTGTTCTGTAGTAGCTTGACCCTGTTACATCAGTAAATAGAGCTGATGAAGGTGGTCTTCACGTTTCCTTTCTAATAGATTTTATTCATGCATCACTGTGAAGAATAGCATTTTCTGCAAATTTCATAGCTACTCTGTCATATTTAATAAGTTTATATTTCTAGTTTCGTAAGATTTATAAAACTATTAGAGATGGGTTTTGATCTTTTTAAGTGTTTTAGTCCATGCTCATCAGGGCAATCTAATGATTCTTCTTGAGTACTATGCTGTGCTGCATTTCAGTTCTAGATTTTTGGGCAGACTGATATTTTGTTGCAAGCTCTGATCTATGTTCACACTTGAGGATGGCCTAAATTTTCCTTCCTCGTATTGTTTTTGGTGATGCTCCTGGAAAGATTGTAAGACCTGCTGTCAAGTATTTCTTCTTTTGTTTTCATAATGATCTCTTGCTATTTGAGGGGGGGTGGATTCCAGGCCCCCATGCAGATACCAAAATCTCAAGTCTCCCTTCTATAAAAAGACATATATTTGCAGATAACCTGTACCTGTTCTCTGTGGTATTGTTGATCCACTTTAGATTACTTGTAATACCTACTGCACCATCAGTGCTGTGTAATAGTTGATATACTGTGTTGCTGGGGGAATCATGACAAGGAAAAAGTCTGTACAATGCTCAGCCGTTATCTTCTCAAATATTGGCACTTTTCTGCTCTTCCTGGCCATGTTTTCTAGGATTCTTGTCTATCTTTCCTGTCTCTTAAACGTGCTTTTATTTTCTGCTCCCCATCTCTGTATTGCGTTCTGGGAAATCTTTACTCTGTCTTCTACTTCTCTGTTTTCATTTGGGTCTAACCTGCTGCTTAGCCCATCTACTGAGCTATAAGTTTTAGTGATTTTTTTTCCCTGTTTGAACAGCCCCTTTGCTTTGGTATTCATATGTAGCTTGTTGCTTTTAATAGTCTCTTGATCTTTGTTGAATTTTACACATTTTTTATTTTCTTAAATGTTTACTGTATAATATTTCATATTTTATATCTAATAATTGTAATATTGAAGTCTTAAGGGGTCTAAATTTGTTGGCTATTTCAGCTGTTTCACAATAGCTTCTTTTCCTGCATAGTTGGTAATATTTGATTTTGAGATCAATGTTAACTGGACACAGACTTAATATATGCTAGTTCCATTTCTTCCAGACAGTTAGTCTTTGCTTTCACCAGGAACCTGGCAGTGGACTTGGTTGGGATCACTGTAGCTCTCTTTGAGGATTCCACTTTCTTAATGGAATGTTAGGTTCAAGACCCCAAACTTACCATGCCGTGGGGCCTTGGTGCAGAGGGAGCAGGCATCTGTGGGCCCTAGTGCAGATACTGGTGTTATCTCCCTGGTACCTTCTGTTCTTTTTTCATTTTTATTCACGGCTCAGGTTTGGCTTACTTTTCTTGCCCCACTCATCCCTCTGTGCTTTTCTTTTCCCTTTCTAATTTTTGATTCCCTTATTAGTTTCTCTGTGTTTTCCAAAGCCCCACAGCATTTTGAGAACCACACTTGTTGCTATTGCTCTGAGGGCTAGTGGTCCTAGAGCAGGGATGCCCTTCGGAGACCCTGGACCTTGCACCACAGAGAAAGTTTCCATACCTTCCTTCCTGTGCAGCAGTGCCTACCAGGGAGGGTGATCTAGAGATCCATGCCCATCCACGGAGGAGCAGTTGCCTGTGTAATAGAATGAGTACATATTATTCAAAGCTTCATAAGCCTTCGTTTTGTGTACTAAATACCAGCGAAGAATGAATTGTGTTCCGTTGATTTATGCTTTAAAGGTGCTATGATTGTATGTTTTGTTCTGGATACTGAGTAACCTCATTGCATCTTTCTGTGTTACTACCATCTGAAGAGGTGGTTTATGAGGGTTGGAGGCGAATACTCATCAATGTGCAGGTAATTGCCAGGGGCGTCACCTAGAATGCAATTATGAAAACATGTTAAATCACAAAAGGGATACTGCCTAAAGATAATCTATAAATAAAAATAGATTGGAAGACAGTAAAGTAAGAGAGTTGGGCAGGTGTGAAAGGAGTGCACAGAGAGCAGTGCTGCCTGCCTGAGAGTCAGGTGGGCACTAACGGGGAATTGGGAAGGGGGCAGTAGTTCTCAGGTGCAGTGCATTCCTGGAGCTACATGAGATTGGGCCACAGCCCAGCCCAGGTCACAGTGCCAGGAGGTGAGCAGGCCTTTCCATATGCTGGTGCATGGCCATGGATGATGGCCTTCGTGCCATCTTTTCTGGGGCTCCGGTTATATGGGGTTTCTCTGGCTGCTGTGTGGAGGTATTCATTGTGTGGAATTTTTTTTTTTTTTTTTTACTGTGGTTGTCACTCTACTTTTTTACCCTTTGTTTTAAAACATTTCAGGCTGGATGTGGTGGCAAATGCCTTTAATCCCAGCACTCAAGAGGCCCAGCAGGAGGATCGCTATGAGTTTGAGGCCAGCCTGGGCTACATAGTGAGCTAAAGGTCAGCCTGCACACAGCCTGTCTCACACCAGTCCCCTGAAAAGCAAAACACAACTAAAACCCCATATATATATATGTATATGTATATATATACACACACACACACACACACACACACACACAATCATTGCTGCATGTTTCCAAAGGAGGCCTAGGAATCAAACACAAATTTACGTTGCCATCTTGATGGGAATGTAATGTTTTATAAGGCCCATTCTGGTTCACTGTTTCCTTCTGAGATAGGTTGTCTTCCCACTTTTTGTAGAAGAAAGATGGGGAGCTTTGTGAAGCTAGGAGCTGTCTAAGGTTCCATTAGCAAATGGTAGCATGGCGAAGTAGCCTCTGATCTGATTCTAGAGCCTGCATTCTTCATTCTTTGTGGTGTTGCCGGTGTTGTTCTGCCTCTCTGGCAGCATTTGACAGGCCCCAAGTTGGCTGGTGCTCATTTGCATAGCTCACTCATCATGCATAGACACAACCACTGGTCTCCACTCTTGTCAGCCACAGGACTGCAGATATAGTGGAGGTAAGACAGACTTCTGTCTTCATGGAGCGCATGTTGACATTGGTGAGCTGGAGAGTCCACTTACAAGACTGGGCTAAGTCAGGACTCTAGGAATATCTTCCTGAATTGGAGAGTTCTGCATGCCCTTTGCAGGAATGTCATTTTAGTGGTGGCCTTGATGTAGTTTCCTGTACGGGAGAGGAAGTTGGGGCAGGGCTGGAAGGCTCTTGGTGATGGGCCTCAGCTCACATCATTCCTTTGACCTTGAGAACTTTCTAGGTTCAGCTCTTGAGAGGTTATTTTAATGGTACCCAGAATTTGTTTTAACCAGTACATTAAGACATACAGGCATGGAAATGATTGTGTTGTGGGCAGAAGTTTTAATTTGCCCACAGTTCCCTCAAAGCAGGAGCCATATCATGTCACACAGGGCCACCCAGTGAGCACCAGGCAGAAAGGAGTACAGAGAAGAGCCTGGGGCAGGGCCTCCCATTATATTTTTTTGCAGGAGAAAGTGGAGAAGGCAAGGTAAACAAACCAAGCAGGTTTAGTGTTGGGTGGTTGAGTGATTTCAGCAGACTGTGGGCTATAGAGATGACCTCTGTTTGTCTGGTATCTGTCCTCTGGGTGATTAGGAAAGGGGAGGGTGCCCCATAAAAGGTGGTGGTGGTGGTGGTTATGGACTAGAGGTTAGTTGGCTCACCTATCAGAGGAACAGAGCTTACATATCTCAGGGGAGGGATAGTTTCGCCCAGGTCAGTGAGGGGATTAAAGGCATTTTCCACCTGAAGGTGTAAGAGCACTCAGGGTGCAGAAAATAAGACAATATGATTCATATGAGCCACCTTCCATGTTGACTGTTGTGCAGGGCTTCTTTGAGTAAGACAAGTTTGGAGGCCTGCATGTATGGTTAAGAAAGTCTCAAGAATCGATAGCCAGGGATTTCCTTACCCTTGTACCTGATTAAAATACACAGAAGTTTAATTTTAAACCTCCATATGTTCTGGCCCTGGAAAGCTACCCATTCAGCTATTTTTCAAATAGCCCAGTTAGAAGTCATGGATAAACATAATGTTTGATTTCTAGATTCCTTATTCTAAATTTTCTTCAAGTAACCCGCCAGTAACCCAACCCTGTTTGTAACTTGTTGCCCTTTCTGGATAGCTGAATGAGTTCTTTATAAGCTGTGATGTGGAGCCAGGCTGGTGTGGTGCATAGCCCCCTTCCTGATTCCAGTCACTTGGCCATGTCCTCTCTCTGTTGGGCTCAAGGTGGCTTTGTCCCTCTACCCTTTTTGCATAGTTCCATTCTGCCTCTTGGTTTATGTAACTCTCTTTGGGGATGACCCTTTGCCCTTTTCCCCATCTGGCCTATTCTTTCAGGCTCTGTCAGACTCACTCATTTCTTCTGGCACTTCAGCTAGAAGTGCTCATTTTTCTTGTGAACTCATGTAATGATGCTGTTGTGCATGGCTCTGACACTGCCTAGGTGTTCTTCTTATCCTTAATGTGTCTTTCTTAGCTTCTTCATGAGACTAAAGTTCCTGAGACCAGCAACCATTATTTATAGTGCTTTGTGTCCCCCACAGCATTTTTCACTCGTTAATCTTTATTGCTGGATCAAAGGCTCTTAAATTAAAGGCCCTTCTCTCCAGTGGAGAGAAGCCCTCAGTTCCCTCAAAGAGTTTTGATTTAAACATGCTTACCTAGAATGCCTTGGATAAAAATGCTAGAAACAGGTGTGGGAAGAACTGACCAGGTGCAGACTAGGCACTGACAATGGCAAATCTGTGGCCTGGATGAGGCAAGTGGCCTTTGTTTACCCTGGTGCTCCTGTCTGTGAACTGAGGAGTTTGGGTGGTATGAGCTTTGGAGTTTTTCTCCAGGTGTCCAGACTGTGTTACTGCAACTACGGCCTTGTTTGAAGACTCCAAATAGGGAATCTTCACAAGGGAAATGTATTTAGCTTAAAATTTAGTTTTTTTTTTGTTTTTTTTTTTTTAATTTTAGAAACATAAAAGTACAAAAACATATTGACAAACAGACACCCATTATCATAGAAAATAGTACAATCACAACTAATCTATAGACAAGGTGATATGGTCTCAACAGTAGTTGTTGTTTTAT
>PVLD010009912.1:22154-73946 GCA_004027595.1 Dinomys branickii | reverse complement strand
TTGCCCTACCACTCAATCAGTTATCTTCCCTGTGATAATAACTGTACTCCTGGGTTTATCTATATCCTTGGACTCTCACCTTGGGAAGAGATATAGCTGCCTCAGACTATACTATAACATACAGGGGTGTATACAAACTGCCAAGGTTGGAGGTGGGAAAGCACATATGCTCACAGCGGACCGCCCAGCTCCACCCTGTTGTCGTGCTATGGGTGGGGGCGGGTCCAGAATAAAATTTTTTTTTTTTTTTTTTTTGCGGTACTGGGGATCGAACTCAGGACCCTGCGCTTGCTAGGCAAGCGCTTATTCCACTGAGCTATATCCCCAGCCCGTAAGCGGTTTGCCCTGTAAAGCCCCTTTCCTCTGATGTGGCACCACGGACACGCTCACATCCTGTGAATGTGGACACAGTGATCTGTGATGTTAGCTTACTCTTCCCAGGAAGCATATGTGCACCTTTGGACAGGCCTTTAGACTGCTGTGACTTTTCCGGGTCCAGGTGGGACCAGACAGGCTAGGCATTTGAGATTATTTAGGAAATGAAAGGAGTTATAGCAGCCCGGATCCCCTCATGTCTCTGAATTCTTTCTCGGCTGTTGAATGCTTGTTCACTGTGGTCTCGTTCGGGCCACAGTAGCATGCGGCTCTGGCCCATTTACTTGCCTGTGTGCAACTGAATTCTGGTGTTTTTTGTTTCTTTTTTCACATATTGGACTTGTTTCTTCAATAAGTACAGACATTCCTTAGTAAAAGGGTAAATCATGCATTTCTTTCAGGAGGCATGATTTTACATCTTAAATGGAATATCAGTAAGGAAATTATTTTTGAGTAAAATGGTGCTGATAATTATGCGCCCATGTTTTACCCCAGCCTTTGCAAAAGGAGAAGATGACTGCCAGTCAGTTTTCTATCTCCCATCAGACCAGGAGACACTGCACATCAGCATCACTGCCTATGCTGAAATTTATGCAGGACTGTTTGTCAGGTACTGATACGCCAAGCTGAGTTTACCTGGGTCCCCATCAGATACCTTGTCCTCATTAACATTTGTCATTGTGAATGGAGGACACTGATGGTGGTGACCTAGGGATTGGTTTAGGAGGTGTGTGAGGTCGTTTGGTGATCACTAGCACCCCTTTTATCAGCACATTTGAGATAACTGACGGATGGTGGGTTTGACACCTGACTACGGTTGGACCCATTCTGTGTCAGGATTCACTCTTCTGAATAGGCAGTTAACTGAGCAACAGACCGGTCTTACTTATCTACTGTTTGCCAGGTGGATGGATTAGGCACCGGGGCAACAGTGATGAGAGACAGAAGGAGCTCTACACGTAGGCAGATAATCAAATGACATTACCAATCTGTCCACTGTGTGCCAGGCACTGTACTAAGTTAACTCATTTGGTATCAGTTAAGATAACAAGAAGCAATTTTAGAAGGTGTTAGGGTGCAGAAAGGCAACACAGTCCACAGCTTAAAGACCTGGTCTTTGGAACCAGAGTCCTTTGCGACTCTGGTTAACTCTAAAAGTTAACTCTACTAAGTTTTTCTCCAAGTTAACTCATTTGGTATCGGTCTAATATTTGCTGATACCAAAGGGATCTTCTTTAAATTCTTTAATGAGGCTAGTAAGAAATGGTGCCATGTTCTTGTTCCCCCTTCGGAGTTGGCAAAGCTAGGAACATACCCATTCCCAGAGAATGTGATACGGTTTACAAAGAGTATAACAAGTGATTGAGCAACTCTGGATAAAAGGAGAAGGTAGGATAAGACAGAACGCTGATACGGCCCACTTGGAGAGGGAAAAAGAAGGAAAGATTAAGGGGTCTATCAGATAAAACCGAGCCAAGAGATGTACCTCCATCAGTGGACTGGGATCCAAGAGAAACAACTTCTCCTCTAGTCTCTGGGATATAGGGACAAAATCCTCAGGCATGTTATGACCACACTGAGTGTCACAGTACTGATCGTTCTAATACCCCCTGTGCAGGCCAGTGGCAGAATACCAAAGCAGAATTTATTAAGTGATTTTGTGGGCCGTGATCCCAGGACAAATTTTGAGAACGATTCAAGAAATCAAAACAGAGGGCAAGTCCTCTGAGCAATTTTCTGTGCCTGTGAGTCTCATAATTGGGCTTTTGCTATCAGGGTTATGTAACTAGAAAGTTATAAAACCACTATTTGAACTCAGGTCTGGTGGCTCTAAGATCTGCTCCTTATGATAACCTGATCCCAATTCTGAAGATATCCTGGATATTTCCATATTGACTACTATATAGTAAGCAAGCCTCTGTCTTCCTTCTTGCCAGAACGAAATACAATGATTGCTTGAAATATTCTTCACTGGGTGACCACGGCTAGTATCTTCAGCCTCCTTCCTGCGTGTGGTGAAGAAAATTGTCTGTAGCCACTTTTAGCATTTCCCTTTGAGGCTCCTATCTGCGTGTAACCAAGTATGCACCCACCCATTCTTTTAGCCTTCCCCTCACCCGAGTGGGGCTGAGGGTCCTGGCCCTGGCTGAGGTTCTGCACAGGAGCAGGGGAAGGCTGGGGAGGGCGCTGTTAGAGTGTATGCCTGAAGCAGGGGAGAGGAGGGAAGCACAGGCTGAAGACAGGCCTTGTTCTGAGAGTGAATGGACAACAGCCCTCGAGAGCAGGAAGCCGTGCATGCCAAGACGCTCATGGAAAACGTCTTATCTAAACAGAGGTGGCCCAGGACTCTGGATCCCCTCCACCATTGTCCAAGGAGCTGACCCAATGCCTACGATCCCAAAACCCTTTATTCCCTTCCCCCAGACAAGAAGTAGTTTTCAGCATGGTCTCCAAGGCGTCATAAGGTCTCCTACTACACAAGGAAGTCACTTCTCCAGAACTTCTCCAGAGTCCCCTCCACCTGACCCTGTGACCACCCTGGAGGCCCAGGCCGTTTTCCTGTAGCAAAAGGAGCAGGAACCATTCTGTCCAAGCACTCCTACTCTACAGCCTCTTCTGTCAGCATCCTCTCCCCTTCATTGTCTTGTTTTTTTTTGTTTGTTTTTGTTTTTTTTTTGCGGTACTGGGGATCGAACTCAGGACCCTACACTTGCTAGGCAAGCGCTTATTCCACTGAGCTATATCCCCAGCCCTTCATTGTCTTATTTGTTTTATGAGAACGTGAGAAGAGGGGAAAAGATAGTGTTTGCAGATTCTGTTCATATGATGGCTCAGATAGGCCCTTACGATATTTTGACACGACGCCCACAGTAGCCGAGGAATGTTTACATCGGGCCCTTGGGCAGGATGGGGCACTGGAAGGGCGAGCTAGCCTTGCTCGTGCCCTCTGGCTGGGTTCCAGGTGGTCTTTCTTTTCTATTTTTTTAAGGATATTTTACAGCTTCGATGTGTTCTTTATTACTACACTACGCTTTTGTTTCCTAACTTGAGTCAGTATTTTTTACAGATTCTAATCACAGTTAACATGTACATTAAAAATCTCATTAAACACAGAATGAGATTTTATATTTCAGCACCCTAAAAAGAATGGAAAGGAAGATTATCCTTTCTTGGGGTTTTGCAGAACTTTCTAGCTGTTTTTTCCTAATTCAGTGTCCTTCAAGTGTACACTTAACATGTACGTCAGTTCCTAGGCTATGGCTCGGGCTCACACAGCCATCAGATGCTGGAGTACTTGGCACTGCCCCCTCAGCCCCTACCCCTGAAGCATGCTTTAAAAAAAGTGTAGTTTGTAATAAAGCAGGTGACCTGCATCCCAGAACATGCCCACTGATCATGGAGACAAAATTTAGATACCAGGGAAAGGGAAAAGATAGTGTCAAAATTATAAAATTTGTCAGCCAAGAGAAGGAAAAAAGTTCCTATAATTTTAGCATCAGAAAATTTTTATGACCTAAACCAACCAAAATTTATGTTGAAAATATAAAGTTTTCCTCTACCTCTTCCCCAACATCTTTGCACCAAAGAACATCTTGTTCCTCTTGAAAATGAAAATTTCTCTTGGTGTGTGACTTTGTGGCAGTCTGAATTCTGAGCATTCCTGGAGGCTTTTCTCCGAAATGAGGGACTCTAGCCTGGGAAGTATCACAGAACAGGGTTAGGAGACTCCTTGGGAACAAAGCCCCCTGGGTGATGCACGGAGCTCTGATGGGCTGCAAAGAGTCAGGAGGTCTATGGCCCACTACCAGCTCTGTGAGCCCAAGCAAGGCATCATTCTGGGTCTCGTCTTCCTAACTGGTAAAAGGATCTGTGAAATGGGAACTACAAGACCTGCTTCGCTGGGGGACTATGAGAATTAGCTGAGGCCAAACAAATGTGTAAAGTCCAGACCTGACACAGTAGCAGCTCAGTGACAACCAGTTTCCCTTCAGCCAGCCAAGAGTAAGCCAGAGCAGAGCAGAAAGAAAGGTCAGCTTCCCTATCATTTATCATAGGGTGAGAGCTCCTTAAAACAAAACAAAGACTTATTTATCTTAAGGCTCAGGCTGCAGAATGGACCTTCTAGGATTGGTGTGTTTATTAAACTGGCAGGAAATCAGTTATTCAATGAGAATTAATTTTATACTAAATAACAAGAAGAATCTTGGGTACCATGACAGGCACTAAACAGATGTCAATTTCTCGAGAGGCTAAACGAAGAGCTGAACCACCCTGCCCACTTTTTCAGAGAATAATTCTGACATCTTCACCTCTTTCTAATACTGTCACCCAATTCTGTCATTTTCTTATGTCAGTCACTTCAAAGAAAACACAACTACCCCCGGTGGCTGAAGTTCACCCATTCTCCCTCCTGATTCTACCAGGTACAATAAGCTACCCATTAAAGAAAAGCAAGCATGGATCTGTGTTTTAGGCAGGGTGAGGGGCGAAGGAAGCAGCAATGAAGATAATTTAAAAGTCAGAACTGTTAAAAACCAGCCCCAGGGAGAAACTCAGGTGAGCATAACAGGGTACCCTGGGCACACAGTGTGCACTGCGTCTGGGGGCGCTGAGCTGAAAGGCACGTGGGAGCTGAGCTAAGGATGCCCAAGTAGGTGCTAACACAAAGTGCAGTCACAGAATGTGTACTCACTGGGCATCTTGGTTGTATAAAATGAGGGGTGTTGAGCAAATTTTGGGGTAAAAAAGCTAATCATTATATGAGGGTTTAAACAATATGGTAGATCCTCAATGCAGTAATGGTTTTAGTACAGTATATATCTGAGAAGCCTTTCTCTAACAAGAGAAATCTATTCTTGGTAAACAATGATAATAAATATATCAGAGGATATATTCTTGGTAAACATTGGTAATAAATGGATGTTCATGCTATCCATGACCTAAGGGTTAAGTGCACGATTCTGAACTGAGCCAGAACAGAGGAAAAATTCTGGCAGCCGTCGGTAGTCAGGACAAGTCAGTAGATTTGACTTGTGTTGGCTTTGGCTTCTTCCAAGGAATCAGACTGCTGGCTTCATCTGTTTTGGGTAACAGAAGAGCCAAATAACTTAGGAATGTAGAAATAACAGGGCAAATCCATCTCCACGACCAGGGAATCATCCTAAAGCATGTAGGTTACATAGATGGAGGACGGCCCTTCCCCATTATGTGCCAAGACGATTAGCGGTCTCCCCAGATGGCTCTCAGCTGGAGTCACACAGACAGACATGTCACACATCAGCACCCAGCTCCAAGTGTTGGGTGCAGCTGATTTCTTTTATTTTTACCAATCTTTGGTCCTAAACTAAGTTCTTTCAATGCCAGAGCAATTGACAGAGACGACAGAGTACACTCTTCCCCCACAACCTTTTTCCTTTCATTGGTTATAAATACCTCCATGCTGTTGTGCTTGGCATGCTGTATGCAAATGGAGGCAGGAGTCCTAAGCGCATTAGGAAAGGGATGGAGGCCTGGAGCACGGAGAGGACAGCGCTGAGCCCGAGCTGATAACGGGGGCCTTGTCCAGAACAGTGCCTGGGAGCTTTCTTATCTCGCTCTGGCAGGAGGTGCTGTGGACTTCCTGTGCGAAATCAGGAGCGAAGGCTGCTTTCCTCTTGTTGTTCAGCTTCCTCCCCCTCAAGACGGTTCCCAGCACAGTGATTATCTTTGCATCTTCAAACATGGCACAATCTACTTCCTTAAAGGCTTGATGTATTCTTGAGGCTTAGGCAAATTCCCCTCCCCCTAAATCTCTTTTCAAGTGCTGCTGTAGAGTCAGGCTCCTAAATGACATTCTATTTTTATGGTTCCAATTACAAAGGGAAAAATAACAGGCCCTAAATTAGAAAAGAGTCCCAGAATCTGTCCTTTCATTTGGAAGACCCGGCAGTAAGCGGGGCCTATGGTTTCGACACCAGGGCCATGTAGTTTGTAACTGCCCTTGGAGTCACAGGTGGCGGTGGGTGTGGAGGGGAGGGAGGGCGTGTCAGAGGTCAACAGCCCCAAGTGAACTCAGACAGCAGACTGCATTTCCCTTACTCCAACATATTTCTTTGTACTTCCTGAAGGCCAAGTACTGTATATGAAATTCTGATCTTTGACTAAGACTCCTCTTCCCTTCTTCATTGCTTTGGGGGAAAAGCAATGAAATGGAAAGTCTTCTTTCAGATGCCAGAGAGTCTCAGCTGTCTAATGTCACAATCCCAAATGCACATGTACCCGCCTAAATCAAGTACAAGTGAGAGCATGTGAAAGGTGGGAAGTCAAATAGTAGTTCGAGGTATGGATACCGCATCCAGCAAATAGAGAATATTCATAAGGAAAAGTAGGACCAAGTGGCTTATATAATTTTAAAACTATTATTAAAATGCTTCCAATAGAAAAGAAAGTACATAGTTTCTGCTTGCTTCAGTTTTCTCTACTAATCAATAAGACTTTAAATGTTCACTTACGTTACCTGATGATTATAAAGAATACCTGGTAGACGCCCCAGAAATCCGTTAAGGAATGGTCAGCTCTTATTCTTTTTTATTTTAAATATTATAATCCATTGCAAAAACAGGCATCTTGATAGCATTTGGAGAAATCTGAAGGATAGGGTAGGTATGATTGCTGATTCTGTTAGGTATAAGAGTAGCTTTGTAGTTATATCAGAAAATGTGCATAGATTCAGAAACACCCACTTAGGTGTCCAGCTAAAATAATATGAGTCTGGCATTTGCTTTAGATACTTCACAAGTTTAAAAATAAAAGTAGGGGAGAGTAAGGAAAATCTGGCAAATCTTGATTACTGAAGTCCGGGTGGGGGTAGGTCTCAGTGACAGCGCTTGCCTAGTGTACAGGCCCTTGGCTCTATCCCCCGCACGCGTACATACGCACGCACGCACGAGCACACTCACACAGAATCTGAAGATAAGCATTTGGTGATTTATCACAGTGTGTTCTCTACTTATCAGTATGTTTGAAAATAATAAACAATGAAAACTTTTTCTAGAAATAGAACATATCGGGTTCCCCGTGCTTGTGTGTATGTTTACAAATGTTTGTGGAGCACAGATTATACCAGGACCCTGCTTGGCTAGGGAGACTCAGTGAGTAAGTGGATGCGGCCACTGTCCCTGTGGCTCTGGGCACAGAGGCTTCAGAAGCAGTAACTAGAAAGGGACATCACACGGAAGGAGGGGAGCCTAACCCAGCAGCCCGGACATGCAACATTCTGGGGACCATTTTCAGCCAAAGGAACAGGGAAGAACATTAACAGAACCTTTTTCTGACCCTCACAATCTCTTCTCCTACCTGCCTCTTATTTACTTTATCTTGCACCTGATTTCACATAAATCATTATTGCTCACACCTACTTAATATCCACCACTAATTCTTTCTGGAAATAAAATTCTTCCTGGCATGAAAAATCTCCAGAACCTGCCCAAGATGTGCATAAATTCAAGATTAGCAAGTTTCCTAATCACCAAACATTCTAGTCCAGAAGGTAAGAATGCAAAATGATGACATGTTTAAAGTAAAAGGAGAAAGACTTCACAGACCTTAAAGATAAACACAGACACCCTTTCTTATAATTAAACACTTGAGGCCCAGCGATGTCAAGAGCTTGCCATGATACCCCAAAACTTGAAAGAAATAGATGAAATTTAATAACTACCACAAGGTGCTTGTTTCCAGATGCATTTAATTAGCCTTGAAAAAATTAGATGTACAACTGGATACTTCAAGTAAAAGCCAGCCTTGGATGTGAGATGCTGTTATTTCCTCAACGTTTCCATTCATTAACATAACTTCATTTTCCCCCTATGTTTGCATGTTACTCCCACTAGGAACTAATTAAAGCCTAGATATTAAATTTTCTAATATATGCATTTTTCTTTAATGTTTAGAATGGGAACGATGTATGGCAGCACACTGTTGGGATTTTGTTCCTATCAAGCAAACATATTTGGTATTTTTAAGTTCTGAGCATGAATAGAGGGGGAAAAAATCAAAGGAAAAGAAGATTTACATATAATTTGTGCTTCTATTATCTGAGAACTTACCCGGTGGTTTT
Source organism: Dinomys branickii (assembly GCA_004027595.1). Taxonomy (NCBI): domain Eukaryota; kingdom Metazoa; phylum Chordata; class Mammalia; order Rodentia; family Dinomyidae; genus Dinomys; species Dinomys branickii. The sequence goes on along the minus strand of PVLD010009912.1, from coordinate 65,473 downwards.
CATTTCACCTGTTACCACTGACTACCCCAGGCTATAAAACAACATTGTAATGATGTATTTTTTTTAATAGGTCTGACTTTTGTGCCAATAATGAAAAGTCCTTTATCCTGGATGCTAATAGCAACGTAGGCAACAGAATTGAGAGCATCACTCAGCGCATGGCAACGACAGAAGGAAAGGATAAGGTATTGTTTGTAAATACGGGCATTGGGGATTCTAAAAATACATACGCATTTCCCAGCACTAGGGTTATTGGAACCAGAAGTAATTCAAAGGCTCAGATAGAATTCAAGGAAAAGCAAGATAATATCTGAGACATGTCTTCAGGGAGACATACATTAAGACGACTCAAACTGCTGTGTTCTCCAGCTGACCCCCGGTTCTGAATGGCAACAGATAGAGCTGAACCCCTGGACATCGGATTCCTCCATCAGTGCTTCTGCATATTAGGTTCCCCTGCAAATTAGCGTTCTATCCAAATCTCCAAGGTGGAAGCCCCAGGCCCACAAAAGCTTCCCATGTGATTCCAGCCTACATCCAAGTCTGAGAATCACTTTCATGCATAAGTGGGATCCCAGCAAGCAAAAGCTACTACAAGTCTTAGTGCAAAAGTTGAATGTTTTCTATCTGCATGCTTTTCTCTGTCTTTGCCAGGGCAAAGCCTAAACTGGGTTATGCAAACACACAGTCTATCAGGATCTCTCAACCTGATCCAGTCCAGCAGGCATTTGCTTTTCCTGTCACCTGCTCCATTGATTTCCTACTTGCCTAACCCTCTCCTGAGCCTTGGTGATCGATGGTACCCTGTGAATCAAGCAAGTCTCATAAGACTGAAAATCTAGTCACTTTTTCCTTCGCTGAATTACTGAATACACTTAAAAAGTTGCTATTATCAGGCACAGGAACAGCAGTATTTAAAAAAAAAATCAATCTCTTGGGCAGGGGATGTAGCTCAGTGGTACAGCGCCTGCCTGGCAAGCGTAAGGTTCTGAGTTCGATTCCTGGTACCAAAAACCAGTACTCTTCATTATGTAAAACCTTTTGACATATGCTAATGTTACCATCATTCCTTGCCAAGCCAGAGTGGTTTTCTCCATTTAAAAGATAAGAAAAATGGGGATGATAAGATGATTGGCCCAAAACCACACAGTTTTAAAGGGTAAATGAAAAGCTCAAAGCAAGGTCTTCCAATTCAAAACCAAGGGCTGTCACAGCTAAGTTAAGCCAATGCAGAAATTAAAATGGCAGGGGCTAACCTAACATCAGTAATCACTTGTCAAGGGTTTAGAGACAGTTTTAGAGCTGTAGCAGTAGCTGTGGGTGGTTTTCTAACTCTTTTTCTCTAACACACATGAACAGGAGTTGAAAAACATTCCATGATGAATAGGTTTTGATGAGAGAGCAATGTCATGACAGAGATAGAGGAAATTCTATAAAATTTATAGTTTAGTTTGGGTGACATTACATTTCTGGGGGGACTATCTCAGTTTACTAGCAGTTTACAGTAATTAGTTGTCACAAGTACTGGGGATATTTCAAGATGTCATTAGCAGTCTCTATTCATTTTGCCTTTTCCTGACCTTATCCAGTAGACAGATCATTTATGGCTGGACATTCGTATGAAGAACTTATGAATATAATTTCAGTAGTAACTTCTGGCCTTATTTTGGTATCTATCCATAAAACCATACAACAGGAAATAAAATGAAAAATGAGAAAGCTAGATAAGATTTCTAATCAGTTTGAACTATGAAGTAGTAGTGAGTTCTGTGTGGTACCTATAAAAATGGTAGGCATATAGTAGCAAAACCTGACTGAGATAGAACTTCCCTAAGTTTCTCATGCGGGCCTGAAACAAACGTACTATCTTGTAATTTTGTACTTAGGGCTATTTTTAAATATGCACCTCTGCACACAGGATTTACACCACCTGACCTGCATTCAGGAGCCCCAGGGTTAAGCTCTGCCCTTTTAAATCTATCAAATGGTAGGGCCAGGGACAGACCTAGGCAGCACAGTACCTGCCTGGCAAGCACAGGGTCATGAGTTTGATTCCTGGTACCCAATAAATAAATAAATCCATAAAACCACTTGCAATCAGTTTCTCTTTCCTGCAATTCTCTCCTCCAAAAATGGCACTAATAATGTTTGCCCTACTTATTATAATGATGAGAAGAAATTATATGGTGAGGTAGTGGTACTTTAAAAATACTACTTTAATAAAACTCCAGCCATATATCCTCTAACACAATCCCCCGAACTGATTATAATTATACGTAATAAGAATTTTTGTGAAACAATTACTTGCGCTGAATAAACTTTTAATATTCTTTCTAAACAATGTTTAGAGGTGAAATATAAACAGGTGTAATAGTAACATACTACATTTAGAGTAAATTATTGATTTCACGTTCATCAAAAATTCATTTGGGAGGGCTGGGGATGTAGCCCAGTGACACAAGCACCTGCCTGGCAAGCACAAGTTCCGGAGTTGGAGTCCTGGTACCAAAAAATTCATTTGGGAGAATTTACTACTTTTACTTTTGTATTGACTAATATGACTTTCTGTGTGTTAAAAAGAGTACCTTTCATATGATGATGACATGGATACTCTGCCATACGCAGCACTCTTTATAATTGAAATTGTTCTTTTTTCTGTACATCTTTAGAAATTAGGTCTGAATTTAGACCATGACAATCCCCTTATTTTCCATCCATGCCCCTCTAGACCAAGGACATGGGACTTACACTGGGGCATTTATTGAACGTCAGGGATTTATTTTCTTTGTTCCTTTTTTTTTTTTTAAACTCAAGGAAGAGTATAAATGAAAATCATATTCAGCTTGCTTACTGGCAAGTTTTGATCCAGGACTGTGAAGTGTGAGTCATCAACTGCAGTAGCTAATCGCAAATGTAGAGTTTTCGTGGTTTAAAACATTTGAGCATTAATTCTGTACAGCTGAAGAATCGTGACAATTTTAACGTAACATTTCCACTGAGGTGGGGGCCTCTTGAGAAATGTGTGTGCTGTCTGAGACAAATCCATGACTGAAATAATACTTATCATGAAGTTATTGCTTGTGTTTCAATTCCCATGCCGCCCCCAACGTGTTCTAATTCTCATGTTCTGTTTTCCCATGTTTTGGCTTCAACATACCTATGTTAATTTTAGGTTCTTCCATGACCTTTATACATCTGCTTGTATATCTCCTCAAAACACTTATAAGCAAGTTAAATTAGAAACATCCCCCAATTAAAACCACTGTTCCATATATAGACTTCTTAAAAACCAGTGCTGGAAATTAGGCTGAATGACACGTCATTCCATTCATTCTATTGTCTGATGTTCGAATGACACTGCACAAGTGACTTACTAATGCCGAGAGCAGGGGAAGGAAGGAAGGAAGGAACATGAAACACCAAACTTACAGCACTTGACGATCTTTATGAGTGTTCCTGGGTCATACAAAACATCCAGGGAATAGACTGGAAGGAGCTGTTTCTAATACCTGAATCTTTGGGGTCCTGGCAGGATATCCCACAAAGCAGAAGTATCCCAAAGTAGTAAAAATAAATATGAATCTTTTAAGAATGTAGAATTACACTGGACTGGAAGCCTCACCGAGAGGTTGCTTACCCCAAACTAGTCCATCAACATTTAAGAATTTTCTTTTTATAGTGCTGGGGATTCAGCCATAGCTCCACCCCCACCACTGAACTTTTAAAATGTTGTAAGTGAATGTGTTCATCTTATTTGAGGTTATGTGAGTTTTAAGTAGATGTGAAAGAATTGATACCCAGTGTTTTCTGATGAATAGGAACTTAGATATTCTAATTTTATTTTAACACTTTTCTTTCTTTTTAATTTCTCAGTCCTCTTTCACTTACTTTCAATGTGAAAAATGAACAATAATTATAGAAGTAACACAAGCATATATCCATGAGCATTTCTTTCGGTATGCTCTATAAAATAAATTATGATTTTAAACACATGTTACAGTTCAAATCCTTGGCACTTTGTCTTGTAAAGTATTACAGTCATAGCTAGGGTTCCAAATGCTGTGCTACTTTCATTTTTTTTCCCTTTTGAAATAATGGCTGTTTGGTTAAATGCACCGGGGGATAGATTGGCCCCGAGCACAGAACGGCCACACACGGCCGCGTGCTGCCACGCGTGTTGTCTCAGAGTCCAACCAGAGGAATCGGTTCCGCAGCTCTCATTTGAGTTCCTTTCTCTAACCTCATAAAGTTCGAACTTTGTCAAGTATTTTTATATTTTATGGAACCATGTTTTAATTTACAGTTTTGAAACACAGTCTTTGGAAGAGGAGACGTACTCTAGAAATGAGATATTTAGTGAAGTTGATCATAGACTAAAAGTTTCACCATATTTTAAAGGTGAAACATTATAACCTTTAAATCAAGATACACACACACACACACACACACACACACACACACACACACACACCGTTATATAACCTTTATATATAACCTTTGCATCATTCATATTTTCATACTACATAACATTTTATCCATTGAAAAAACAGCTTGCAGCTTATATAAAATGCTATTAAAGAAGGAAACTAGCATTTCTATACATGACAGTGTTTAGCGTATGGTCTGTCTCTGCTGATTAAAGGAGAAATTCTCAAGGAAAAACCCAATTCAAAGAGTAGTCAGAACTTTACCAGTAGGTCTTGGTTACTCAATTTAAAGGATTGCAATGGAAGAAACAATTTTATTTAGAAATTGAGAGCATAAATACTCAAGTTAGACACAGCTGGGCCTAAGTTTCTCCCAGGCTGATGTGTGGCCCCGAATATCTTAGGTGAATCAGTCAACCTTTATAAACCTCAGCTGCCCCCTCCATAGACTAGAGCAGTGATGGCAAACCTTTTACAGCATTCAGGGATAATGAACAGCCATCTGTGGCAGATGTGCCACTGGAATAGGGTAATATACGCCTCTCACAGGACTGTAGAGAGGATTAATTGAGATAATGCATGTACATTGTTTTGCATGCTACTGCTGCATAGCAGAGGCTACATAAAGTTACCCAGAAACAACAACCCCCCCCAAAGTACATGCTCATCAATATCATTTTCTACTTCTATTTTAATAGAAACTTTGGTAAGGAGAATACTAAGGTAGGCCTGACTATGTAGAAGGTGCATTGTTTTGGAAGGCAGCTTTCAGGCAAAGGAAAGATTTGAATCTCTTCCTACCTCCATGGTTCACCCTAAGGTATGGACTCAAATCAGTTCTGAGTACCTCAGCTTCACCGCCTGATATTCAGTAATTCTGACCTAGCTGACTTTTGCTGGAGCCTAAATGCACAGCCACTTGCCTACACATGGCAAATGTGCGCGTGTGAATGCACTTTCCCTTGCCGTGAGACCCAGTTCTTGTGCTCAGTGGCTGAGTTGAGTGAAAACAGCATCGTTTTTATAGAAGCCCAAACGCAATTTATAGATGCGAGTAATTGCTATCCAAATTTTCAGACATTCTCCAGCCAACAAAAATAGTTTTCCACTTATTTACTGTGCAACAATAAATCTGAGAACTGAAATAAGCTTCTACTTAGGCCTCTTAGGATAAACACTTAAACTCAGTATCTGAGCAGACATGAAGAAGTCTTTTTTTTTTCTTTTTCTTTTTTTGGTGTTTTGACACAGCATCTCACTACATAATTCAGGCTGGTCCTGAAATCGCTAGGGAGCCCAGGCTGGCCTTGAACTTGTAGCAGTCCTCTTGCCTCAGTGCTCTGATTACAAGCATGTGCCATCATGCCTGGCCTAAAAAGACTTCATATGAGCTCCTTGCTTCAGAACCTAATGCAAACCACTTTGCAGCATTAAAGCCTGACATTCTTTAGACAACAAAAGGGAGTCAGTCTTGCAGGGCGATCTCTCTTGTCCTTTCAGCTGTCACCAGCTAACAGTTCCTCTCACGTTGCCACATCTCTTCGAACTCTGTCACCTTCCCTCTTCCTTCAAGTCTCTTTATCTATAAAGGTAGAACTACCTTCAATTTAGGTAGTTCTGTCTTTATGAGAGACTAAGAGACCACAAATATCTAGTATTAGCGACTCAGAAGACGCAGTGTCATTCGAACATCAGAGAACAGAATGAATGGAATGACGTGTCATTCAGCCTAATTTCCAGCACTGGTTTTTAGGAAGTCTATATATGGAACAGTGGTTTTAATTGGGGGAATGTTTCTAATTTAACTTGCTTTTAAGTGTTTTAGGGATCCTTCCCAGCGACTAACCATTTGAGTATGTTCACAGCCTGGGAAGGTCATTGGTCACATTTCAGCCCATGCAAAAATGTAACCTGTAAGTCACTTGGTCACTATGTGGTAGCTAGGAGCACTAATTAGTCAGAAAGTGTCATCATAGCTCCTGGAATTTCACAGCCCATGACTGGTTATTTGTATCCTAGAATACAAGTTTCAAAGATTTAGAGCAACTGAATCAACTTTTTTATGCATAGTTTTAAGTGTGAAAAACTAGCTCTTTCATTTTTCACACAGAATATGCACTACTTATTTATGCCATGAGGTTAAATTTATAAATAATGGTTTGTCTCATATTGCACATTTTACTTTTTAATAAAAAACAATTTTAGTCTTCAAGCTGTCTAAATTTTTGTCCCATTAGTTTTTAGACATCCCAGTTTGACAATGCTTTTAATATTTGACTATTAATATTTCCTTCAGGACAGAGTTGTCGAACAGTAGCACCAACATCTAGTGAAACCGTGTTGTATTAATTCACAATTTATAGCTTTACTTTCTAGGAACTGAACAAACTTAGAAATTAGGTGATTTACAAACACACACACATACAGCCACAGGACAATCATAGTGAGTTTTTGAGCCTCGTGTCTCCTTCAGGACTGTGCAGGGCTGGATGCCACATTCCTTGAGCACACAGAAAAAATGGCTTGGCCAAGTTTTCTCTTCTGTCCCCTGCTCATGTAACATGCCCAGCATGGAACCAAATGGCAAGAAGTCTCCTGCGTCAGGTGTCATCACACTCCCAGGCACCAAACAAGGAACAGCCAAGGCCTCGCCTTCCCTTTCACTGATGTGCTACCTTGTAGGTGATACCGGCAGTTGGCCAGCCCGGGATCGGGTCTGTGACTGTTATCCCCGCAGCACAAGATAAGCCTAACACCCTCTGATGGGTAGGGTGTCATGGACTGTAGTCTCCTGAGGACCCGCTTTTCTGTTATTTTTCTGTTTTTGCTGGAGCTAGGCAAGGAGAGAGCTTCCTATTACCCACCAACCACACAATACTAGTATCTTTGCTGAATGAATGAAGGAACTGAATCTTTTCAACCCTCCAGAGCTGTGTAGTGATGTTCAGAGAGTTCGCTGTCCTACTTTAGCTAAAGTTTCTTTTTCTTTTGCAGGTGGCAAGCACCTTGGTTGTGGCTGACTCTAGAATTTCTGGGATCTACACTTGCATGGCTTCCAATAAAATAGGAACTGTGAGAAGAGACATAACTTTTTTTGTTACAGGTAAGCCACAACCCTATATCCACAAAGACAACCTGTGATGTTGGTCTATCTTCAATCCTGTTTGTTCTTAGTGTGCTTACATTGTGAGTGATTTTTAAAAAGAAAAAAAAATCCATAGACTTGTCAGGCTTTGAGTACTTTCATTCTTGCTCTCAAGAATAGAATTCCCCAACATCATTGGCTCTCCTAAAGTTATTTCCCTAAATTCTCTTTCGGAGTTATTTCTGTTTGTCTCCCTCCAGACTGGACTGTGAACTTGGGATCTTGTATATTTATTTTGAACTCCTGTTAGCACCCACAGCAGTTTCTCAATAACAAGCAAGGAAATCTAATACCTTTGATGCTATAGTATTTCTGTTAACCTAGAAGCTAATTGTTTCATAACTTAAGTAATTTAGATTTGGGGGGGAATGAGGCTTTCTCATAGAAATCTGAAACAGAGCTTTACCAACAATAGTTAATGAGTTTTTAAGAGCATGGAAGAATTTTTAAATATGATGGTCTCTGCAAATCTTAAAACCTCCAAAGTACACAAATGGCATTCCTTATGTCCCTCCATGGGTACAGGAAGGAAATAAGTAGCTCAAAGTATAAAAACAATTGCCTGGCTCCACACTCCCCCAATTTCTGAGTAAACCTGGGCAGCCTGCCAGCTCTCTGGAAACTTCGCACTGCATGGGGTAGGCTGCAGAGATTGCCTAGAAGTCTCCAGAAAGAAACAGGCAGGACTCATCTCAGTTGGGTTGACAGGAGTGTTTTTGGCAAGTTCGCCAGGCCCCAGAGAAATTGTCCACGCAAGAGCCTTACAGGTCAGAGCTGGAAGACACTTGTAGCAGCTCTTCAGTGCCTTAGCTCACACACTCTCCAGACAAGAGGCGTGAGGGGCTGCTTTATACCAAGTCAGTCCCTGTCTTCTCACTGTACAGAAGTGGAAGGAAAAACATCTTTGCCTCCATCCCAAGAGGGAAATTCTCACTGGGATTTCATGGAAATTGGTTTGCTAATAAATCCAGATGAGTTGCATTAATTAAATAGGAAGATCTTACTGTTCTTTCTATTTGGTTGGAAACAAGTTACCATCTGAATCCATAATCGCTATTTAGAATACAGAAGATGAAGCAATGCTTGCTCTGCTCTAAACATTCAAAAGTGTGCGGGAGCTTAATGAGAACTGACTGTTACATAGGGTACTTCCGCCCTGCCCCGAGCACTTGAAGGGGAACCCAGTGCATCCCTATCTTTCTGGGAAGAGAGCTCTAACACTGAGTAGAGTAAGAAACGATAAATCACATATCTCCTAGTATCAAGCACTGGGTGCGGAGGAGCACATTGGAGCTCTGGGGCGCTCAGTGGCAGAGCGCTTCTTTGCACATGGGCTCGGAGCTCTGTGCTCAGTGCTGCAAGAACAGGTGGTAATTTAAAGTCACCACTAACTGTCCATTTAAGATACAAGCCACGAGTGTAATTTAAAATTTCCCAGTTACCACATTCTTTAAAGGTAAGTTTTATGTATTCCAGATGTAATTTCAATATGTAAGCGAGATGGGAACAGTGCTGAGGATTGAATTAGGCCTTAACGATGCTGAGCGCGTACTCTGCCACTAAGCTACACCCCCGGCCCTGTAGTGACCGTGTAGGAAGTATCCCATTGCTTTAGTGTCTTCCTTTTAATCTGTCTAAATAACAAACAATAAAATTCAGTGCAGTGTTGGACAGTGCAGCCCTAAGGCTCTAAGCAGGGAGCAGGATGGGACACAGTCTCGGGATGGGGTAGGGATGAGTAGGTAGCGGGGAGAGGCTGGGCCCCGACATTGGCAGAGCCCCCAAACCATTCATTTCACCTTTGACAAGTTCTAGGTCAAGCGAACAAGCCATTGCATTTGTTTTCATTCCCTATGGAAAAATATACCTTCACCAGGATCCAAAAGGCCAGGACAGGTTTACGGTCCTGGGGCTATTCAGAGTTGCAGAGCAGACTGCGGCAGCACCCAGTGGTGCAGAACTGACACACGTCTCAGTCCCCACTGCTGACTCTGCCCCATGCTGACAGGGGCCGTGAACCCACCGGTGTCTCTCCGCTCTCCGCTCTCTACTCCCTGCTCCTGACCCTCAGCGCGTCTTCCGCTGGCCACTTCTCACGTGGCCCTAGAGATGTGCACACTGACAAGCAGTCTGCTCTCAGGAAGAGGCAGCATCCCGAGCCAGCCTGGAAACAAGCTGGGATCATCTTTTCTGGGAATGTTAGCATCCCAAGGACCCTGAGCATGATATAGAAATAGGGTGACACAGTCTCTGGGGGGGGGGCATAGGCTCACCACATTGTAGGGAGGCACAGCGCCACGAGCAGCCACATGGGCCTTGGTCTGGCTCAGTGGTGCAAGAGAATCGCTAGGAGTAAAGGGCCACAGCATTCACACGTCCTTCCAACGCTCCTCCTGGAAGCTAAGAGCATTTTTCCTCTAGAAATGCAAGGCCTTTCATCTTAAAACTGAGCACAAGTTCAACAGATCCAGCCCTCTTTGCCTAGAATACACTTCCTTCAAATAATTCACTCCAACCCGTCCTGAAAAATTCTAGTTTAGGTTGGTGACAGATTAACTGGTTTATATTTGTTATTCATTGTTAGTTAATGATTATGTTATTTTTTCCTCAAATTTTCTTCATGAGATTTATTTTCACTAGAAGTGAGAATAAATATCAATACACTGCACCTTACATACCTACTTTTCCGAGAAAAATGAATATACATTTGTTTGGTCCTTATACAGTGCTTCACTCAGTGAGTAATGCTTTGAAGCTGGCTATCCAAGCTTTCATGCTGTAAAGATCTAGATTTGGATCTTTATTCTTCATTTTAATTGTGTTTCCCCCTTCTTAAAACACAAATACTCTGCCTTCCAAACTGATAAAACTGGTCATCTGTGGCCATTTGCATTTTTGACAGCTTCAACTGCAGACTTCACGGGCTGAGGATATAGCCCACCAGCACAAGCGCCTGCCTGGCAAGCACAAGGTCCTGACATCTGTTCCCAGTGCCAAAAAAAAAAAAAAAAAATCCAACACTCCAGACTTCAGTACTCACTTGTACATGGCATCTGCTTAAAACAAGAAAAGCTTTCTAGTAACTATCCGCTTTCCTTTCAGAGAATGGTATTTCCATTCTTCAGTGCAAGAAAAACTTCTATATTTCTACCTGATAAATGAGACCTCTTTTATCTTTTTACATATCTATGCTTGTCTCTTCAGCGAATGTCATCCACATGCCTAATCCAATCACATCAAAGTGTTTGCCCCAGACATTCACCTTTATAAACAGATTACTCTTCCACCTGACCGCAGATTGGGTGTCTTCTGAGCCAGGGTTGATTCTTCTCCATGACACCTCCTAAGACGCTATGGATATAGCGAGTGTTAAATGGGTGGACGGGGATGAAGACTGTTCCATCTGAACCAGATACTGAAGCGTGGGAAGATTTCTTGTTCTCACTTGGAGGTCTAGAAGGCAGTTCTTTCTTGGGTCTGTTTTTGTACTCAGGCTAGAAAAAAAGTCAACACGAATTAAGGGGAATTCCCTCTGGGCTCATTAAGCAGTTAAGGACATTCTATTTGTCATCTTCCATGGATCAAAAGAGAATACCAAAGGGGTTACATCGAGAAATACATAATCTTGTCTAAGAGGCTGCCTGATGGCTTAAGCCAAATTAACTTCAGGAACTGCAACTGTCATACAAGGAACAGACCTCAAAATGGATTTGGTCCTTGTCTTTCCTATGTGTGTGTTTTTGCAGTTTTGCTGGTGCTGGGTGTGACCACAGGCGGGTGGGCAATTACTGAGGGTGAAAGAGGGACAGCACTGCCTTATCTCCCTGGTTTCCCAATGTCACTAAATGCATTTTATTTTGAGGTTCCTGGTGGTGCTTGGCAAAGATAAACAAAATCTTCCATCAGGAAACCTGTGAGCTATTTCCACAGGAAGTTTCAAATCACTAAAGTAAACAGAGGCTCTCTACATGATCTCAATGGTGTTACTGGGCTCCCTTGGGTTCTGACAAGCAGGATGGGACCTCATAAGTGGAAAGTTTGTGGTCTTGTTAGAAACTCTCTGCGACCAGCGTACCCAGTGCCCCAGACCTCTGCTCTAGTGTCTGTGTAAAAGCTGATGGCTCATATTTACTCCTCATACTGGGAAAATATCCATAGTGTAAAAAGATGCTGAATTAGAATTGCTATTTCTGACAGCTCACTTTTACGTTAAAAATGACTATCAACTGCCCCTGCGTCTTGTGGGACATCCTTAGATGTTCATTTTGAAGCAGAAAATCCTCCCCTCTCTCCTCAGTCAGTGACAACTTTGTACGCCACCTTTAGCCCCGCACCCAGCTTTCAAATGAATACTTTGGCATTTCTTCAGACGTGACACTTTATAATAAAGCCAAAGCCCAGAAAAATCAGAAAAACAAGCAAAGTGAGATTTAGGAAAGAGTTGATACGATATCTAATTTTGGACTATTGTCCCCTTAAGGTTTAAAGGTTTCTTTATAGCTTTGTGTGCAAAGGATAATAATAGTAATAGCATAACATAGCGCTTTTCATCTTCAAAGCACTTTGTACAATGTTGGCCCAAATTCTTTGCTCAAATATAGATACATCACTGGTAACAAGCAACAGGAGGGTCTGACAGCAGGTCAGTTCGGGGCCGGCAGCCAGTGATTAAAACTCTCCGGTGAAGTGGTCCCAAATGACACTAGGGAACCTGCAGCCCCGAAGTTAAACAAAGGTGCTGGCAGAAAAGCTTGTGCAGGGGAACACACCAGTTACTGCCAGAGGCACCTGGGAGATGGATTTAAAGGTGAGCTGGAGATGGATGTTGGACAGAATGGCTTTTAATGACACAGTCACCTTCATAATATGCTTTAGATGTTTTTGAAAGTGTGGTTGTTTTTTTTTTTTTAACTTGCAGTTGTAAGATCAAACACAGGGCCTCACACACGCTAGGCTAGCACTCTACCATTGAGTACGCTAGCACCCCTAGTCCTCAATTTGATTGTGTTCAAAAATGATTCTTTGTAATTTTTGGAAACTGACAACTCTTCCTAGATTATCTGTCTATGATTTCAGAGGAAGTCTTTGCTTTGTTTTTGAGGAGTAGGTACTGAGGACTGAACCGAAGTCTTCTCAGTGAACTACCTCCTCAATGCTTTAAAAATATTTTTTTGTTCTTGAGATAGGGTCTTGCTGAATCACTAAGTTGCCCAGGCTGGGCTCAAATTTGCATCTTGCTGCCTCAGTCTCCCAGAGTGTGTGGATTACACGTGTGGCCACACCAGCCTGCCCATTTCCTCCATTATATCTAAGTAAAATCACCACCATAACAGGGAGACTGAACAAGTAACCTGGATCCTCTGGCCCATTATGCCAGCAAAAAGCAGGGAACCATGCTAACTCAGCCGAGGTCGGGCTAAAGGGGTGTTGCCCCACATGTACCTTCAACTTCCAGCTATGTACAAGCTCACTGTGCAGCTCACTTGTAAGCGATCTTGGATATCTCTGCCCATACATGTACCTTTGGTTTCTAATACAGATTGTTCTCTTTCTAATTCATTATTTTGTTCACCTCAAATGTCCATTTACCAAGAGGACTATGTGAAAAACAAATGGGACACAAGGTTATTATCCCAAGTTGGAAAAAAACTTTTCCATTGTGAAGAGCAAGTCTGGGCAAATAATGAAAAAGTACCATAAAAAAATCACTCCCCTGCTAGGGATGGGGGTGCATGCCTGTAATCCTGGCACTGAGGAGGCTGAGGCAGGAGGATCACTGTGAGTCTGAGGCCAGCATAGCCTACAAAGTGAGTTCAAAGCCAGCCTGACAGTGAAACCTTGGCTCAAAAAGGTGAAAAACAAAACCAAAACCAACTCTCATTTTGCATTGCTACACTTTCTTGTCACGCTTTTTTTTTTTGAGACAGGGTCTCACTACGTAGCCCAGGGTAACCTCGAATGCAGCGATCCTCCTGGCCCAGCCTCCACAGCGCTGGAATTACAGGCGTGCCTCACCACGCCTGGCTGTTCGCTCACTTCTGATGGAATGAGCATGGCTGCTTCCCCTCTGATTTTTCATCAGTTCCTCTAAAACAAAAAGATAAATACCCTTCTTCATTCTGATGCTCAAACAATCTGCATCCGGATCTCTCACTGTCTCATTATGAAGAGACAGCACTGAACACTTATATGAAGCTCTTCCTTCTTATTTTACAGATGTGCCAAACGGGTTTCATGTTAAGTTGGAGAAAATGCCCGCAGAAGGAGAGGACCTGAAAGTGTCTTGCACAGCTAACAAATTCTTATACAGAGACCTTACTTGGCTTTTGCTGCGGACAGTTAATAACAGAACAATACATCACAGTATCAGCAAGCAGAAAAAGGCCGTCACTGGCAAGTACTCCGCCACCCTTAATCTTGTCATCAAGAACGTATCTCTGGGAGACTCGGGCACCTATGCCTGCAGAGCCAGGAACGTATACACAGGGGAAGAAATCCTTCGGAAGACAGAAGTTACAATCAGAGGTGAGCACTGCAACAAAAAGGCTGTTTTCTCTCGGATTTCCAAATTTAAAAGAGCAAGGAATGATTGTACCACACAAAGTAATGTAAAACATTAAAGGACTCATTAAAAAGTAACAGTTGTCTCCTATCACATTGATTTATTGTCACTGTTGCTAACTTTCAGGCTCAGAGGAGATGCTCCTCCCAAAATGAGTTCGGAGATGCTAGGAGTAATAATGAGACACCCCAGTGGCAGCTCGGGGCTCCCCGTTCGGGCTGAGGGGGTCTGCTCCCCAGGGCGACCCGGTGCAAGTTTGGATTCGGAGGATCCCTGCACTGCCTCCTCTGTGTGTTTTGTCCTTGCTGTCTCCTCCTGCCTGATAAACAACAACTTGGGACTGGTCCTTTCTTCCACTTTGATGCCAACCTCCTTTTATTTTTAACTTGTGAAGCTGCATAAACTGAATAATTTAAATAAAGCCTGATTTCTGCCAAAGATGGACACGAATAAGTTAATTTTCTAGCTCAGAATGAGTACAGTTGAATTTGAGACTATCGGACTTCTGCCTGATTTTATTTTGTACAATTTCATCTGCTCTTGATTTGTAAATAGCACCTGGATGCTTATTTATTTGAAAACGCCTCTTTTTTTTTTTTTTTTTTTTAACATGGAGCACACTGACCTTAAACTGGAGTTTCTAAACTGGGCCCCAGGGTTGCAAGATGTTGGTATAATTCAAAAAGAACAAAGCTCTGTCTCCACCTGAATTGTACAAGCTCACTCAGACCAACACCACCTCCCTCTCTCACCTAATTCCGGGTAATTCTGTAACCAGCAGATTAACCCAGCACCTTTCCACACTCCTCACTGCGCTTGCTGGCCTGGGTGGCCACTGACAGCCAAAAAGTGCATCATACCTTCATTTTTAATATTTGTATCCCCTGGTTAATATTCAAAAGAAATTGATCATGTTAAAATGATGCCTTCAGGCTGGGGATATAGCTCAGCGGCACAGCACCTGCCTGGCGAGTGCAAGGTCATGAGTTTGATTCTTGGAACCAAAAAAATAAAAAATAAGTAAAACAAAATAATGCCTTCAAAAGTGGTACACAATCAGTTTGTCCAACAAATAAAGGTTACTGTGACCAGCGATCTAATGCATTTTTTAAAATGTCAATTGAAAATCTCTTTAAAAAGTCCACTTTACCCATATGCAAATGTTAATAGGATTTTCATGGGGATTAAGCAATGGCAAAACTGTAGAAGAATGAAAGTCACTTACAAATACAGGTCACTTATTTTTTTAAACCAAGAGAGTCTACTTTCTGTTTTAAGGTTGCATTTGAAGGGAAAATGACTTTTTCATCAATTTAATAAGCACTGTTTTGTTTTCATTTATGATTGCTCATTAGAAATGACTTGCATGGAATATAGAGGGAGAAAAGTTATAATGACCAAAATAACCACGGCTGAGAAGCACAGTGGCTGGGCAGTTCAATCGGAGGTGACAATATGGTAACTTGTCAAGCTTGGGAACCCACCAGCCTGTTTCCTCCTTTAGGTAGCAGACTCTCCCATGGCTAAACTTATCTTTCACGTGGGAATTGCTTTTGTCAAGTATGAAAGAGTAAACAATAGCATTTCCCCAGAATGCCAGTTTTATGGAGCCCCAAATGCTCAGAAAACAATTAGCAACCTGGAAGTTGTCAGCCCAAAGGAAAGAATAATCAATTGTATCTTGAAATTTTACCTATGGCTCTTTGGCCCGGCCTCTTTGTTCATTATAAGCCAGAGTGTTCCTTCGGGAAACAATGCCTCGGTGCCATAGAACTGGGGGACCTTGGATTTTACAAAAGCTAAAAAACCAAACGGAACGATTTAGAGGTTTCTTATGAAAAAAAAAAAATGATGGACTGGACTTGTAGAACTTACCATTTCCTTCCCCTTGTTGCAATTTTTCTGGGGAAAAGAAGATGTTAGTGTTCCAAGAGATGACTTTTAAGAATCCTATAGAGTAGTTGTTTCTTGTGTCATTAAACCTTCCAGAAGGTTTTTATTTTTAGAAAGAAACTATTGGGTGAGTTTTGCTTTTTATTAGTTATTCTTTGTGATAGGAGGTGAGGTGAGACTAAGAGAGAGGAGAAGAAAAAGAAAAACAGACCCTAAAGTAGACAATAATGGACGAAGCAGGGGTACGCGGCTGGTTCCTCAGCCCCACTTCCGAAGAAAGAAAAGGAACTCTGTGTTTATGGGGCCTGGCAGACCTCCGGGGCCAAAACACTGGAGAGGAAAAGAAGAACTCCTTAGGCAGCTATCTTGGGCTACTTATAACTATCCCATTAATTCTGATTTTCTGAAGGGATCATAGAACCACTGGAAATATTCCATTAATTCTGAAGGGATTAGCTATGCTTATTACATTTAGGAAGCAGGTGTCTACTTCCACCAATATACATGGGTTCGGAATACTGTTCCTACTTAAAATGTCAAAATAGATTATTACAGTGTATGAAGTGGGAAATTGACAAAATTTGCCGATTAAAAAGTCACTGAAAAGTAGACAAAAATAAGACACTTCACACAGCAGACCACTTATCAGAACTAAATCCTAATACTGTATGTTTCAGAATGTTTATATGAACTCCTTATGTAATTGAGAGTTCCGCGTTTATTCTGCAGCTTTTTTTTTTTTTTTTTTTTTTTTTTTTGCAGTACTGGGGATCAAACTCAGGACCCTGTGCTTGCTAGGCAAGCACTTATTCCACTGAGCTATATCCCCAGCCCCTTCTGCAGCTTTTTTGCTGCTGCTTGTCTGAAGTTTGTGTAGGACAAATAGGGCCTCTGGGAGTTCTTTCTTTATGATATTTATGTTAAAATAAAATGTTCCTTTCTATATAAGCATTGTTTTCTGAACACCTGTCAGGGAAGTCCAAATCCTGTCTGTGTTGATGTTTTGGATTATAGATATGAAAATAATTTGAGTGTTGGGGTCCCTATATTCAAACTTCCTTTTTATAAGGACTATGCAATAATAGATTATTTTATCATATGTAACACATTGGGAGCAGTAAAATGTGCTGGAGGAAACTACTGAGAATGTAACCGAGTGAACTGGGTCTGAGTGTTAAATGAGATATGTCGGAGTTGGCTTACCACTGCTAGGGATACACAGCAGTGCTACGACACTGTCTGTCGTCATCTCATCATTTTTCACCGATATGTTTGGGGTCTTTACAGCATTAAAAATGTCAAAATTCTAATGAGCAAGTGTGAACAAGTTGTAAATCGAAGGCTTTACACAGGGCTGTATTTTCAGTTAGGAAAAGCGGTAGGACAGTTTGCACAGAACGCCAGCCAGAAACCTGGCAATGGCCCTGCGACAGGGGCAGACAGGACACGACAGATTCTGAACGAGGCAAGAGGGTCGTTGCTGTCCTTCAATCCACATAATGTTTGAAAAGAAGATTTTATACATCAGAGCACTTCTTTCACACTTTTGCCTTTAGATTTCATTTTATCTAAAGTAAAAAGACTACTAATAAATAAACTATGGAAATCAAAATTTACTGAGAAATCTGTTTCTCCTGATAGTAATCCTGCCACATTCTACTACTTCATTGTGTTATAAAAGTTATATGATAACATACTTTTTAACCTGGGATGTCTAAACGGCTTTAACGAATGCTAATCCTGAGAGTTTTCCTGCAGGAAGAAAGAGAGCAAGGTTTGGGGACTCAGCAGAATCCTAGAGGACTGTGGAACCAAAGCCACTGCACTGAATCCTCTTCTGTAGCATTGTAATCACTCCTAAGCTGCTTTCACAGTGTTACTGCGCTAAGATGAGGAAATAAAAAACGCTCAGAGCAAGCTTGTACTGTAGACATGAAACTGGTGATGCAGAATGTGAGTTATGCCAAAACGCTTTTGATTTCTGTTTCAGGATTTGTAACAAGAAGGAAAAGGGATGATTTGGGAGGGCTGACAGATACTAGGAGTCAATTTTATTATTTTACTTTGAAAGCCTGAGCTACCAACCCAGTACCCACCTAACTAGAATGTATACACATCAGCAGGACTGACTACTCCATTGATAGAAACACTGTACTCATTGGGGGCTGTGGGGGTACTGCTGTTCCTGTGTGAGATTTTAATGTTGTAATGTATTGCATCTTAATGTATTAAATTCATTTTGTTGTACTATATTGGTTGGCCTTTTATTGGAACAAATTGTATTGTATTATATTTGTATGTTTTAAGAGAAAATAATATAAAATACAATATTTGTACTATTATATAGTGCAAAACCTATAAATCCATGCCTCTGCCTCTTGAATGAATCTTTTGGTTGCTTGCATTTGGGAAGGGTGTGGAGGAAGGGAACCGTCAATAAAGCTTTCAAAATTCAAGAATCCTTCTGTTTGGTCTGCTGCCTTATAATGTAGGTTACAGAGTAACACAGACGCACCCTCACTGACATCCGTAAAGATGCATGAGAAATTCCGCTGGGAATGTGACTCAGTAGAGTCACAGTAGCGTAAGTAGAGTAAGCGCTTGCCTAGAACGTGCAAGTCTGATCCCAGCGATGCAGAAATAAAGAGAAAAGAAAGCATAAAACTTTACCAGCCCATCACTGTACCATATAGTAATATAAACATTCCCTATAAGCCATAGAATTTATAGCTTCTAGAATATAAAATAAAATCTTTATGTTTTATAAAAGCTCAGAAAGAAAGAGGAAGAAGAAAGAAAGAAACAAAGAAATAAAGAGAAAGAAAAACAGAAGAAAAGAACAAGAGGAAAAAGGGACAAGGGAATGACAGGACAGCACAGGACACTTCCGGGCCAGGCATAAACCTTTGTACTAAAATCTAAAAATACAGAACCTGGTCCTCTATCTTACTGCACCCCAGGACATTTCAGTTTATTGCAGTATCTTCCTAAAGAGGAAGCAGTACACTAACTCCCGAAGGGCAAGTTCGGGAATAAAATGCAAATGAAGACCTGAGTAGATGCAAATATTTAAGCTGTTGGCATGTGCGTACAAGAGCGTGAGACTGACCCGTAACCCAGCTTGCTTTCTTTCCTCACCAGGTCAGGAAGCGCCGCACCTCCTGCAGAACCTCAGCGATCACACGGTGGCCATCAGCAGCTCCACCACTTTAGACTGTCACGCTGGTGGTGTCCCAGAACCTCAGATTACTTGGTTTAAAAACCACCACAAAATACAACAAGAACCTGGTAAGAGATGGTTTCCTTTACTTTTATTTTTTACTCTTCCTCCTTCCTGACTTCCTCCCCGCTTAAGTCCCTGTCACCTGCTTCCCTAACATCTAGACCCATTCGCTAGTAGAGCTGCAGAATTAGACTGTGCCTCATGCTTATATAAACCTCCCGAGTAATACGAGTAATACGCAGGCCAATTCTGATGGGTCCCGTGTCTCTAACGCTTCCCAAAGGTCCTTAGATAAATCTGCTTAACTGATCGCAGTATATTGAGAAAGAAATGAGAAAAGCCACTTAGAAAATGGTTCAGTTCACCCCAACAGCTGGGAAGGTGAGAGTGAACTTACCCGGCCTGAGGGGTTGGAGAGTGTTGAACACTCGGCATGCATGAAGTTAGGTAGACTTATAATCTTTTTAATTCACCAAATCAATTTCAATGATTTGGAAAGAAGAAGACTATTTTAGATGGTATTTTGCTCTGGTAGAAAAATTGGTAAGCTAGTTGTTGTGGGTTTGTTCTCTTCAACAATAAATACTCCTACTTCAACTAGACTTAGGCCAACAAGTATAAATACGATCGGTTGCCTGCCTCATAATGGCAGTTAAATAAAGTGAAACAGCTTATTTATATTTTTGAATATTTATATTAAAAATAGAATTGCCACTTGCCTAGTATGCATAAGACTCTGGGTTCAATTCACAGCACCACAAATAGTAATCAGAATCATGCTATTTATTTGCAATATTCCAGCAGCCTAAATCAACTCAGTGGCAATATGAAATGGCCCTTAAGTGTGAGTCCTTTTCTCAAAATGGAACCTCCATCTGAAGCTGGTGCACAGGAAGAGGTTGTGGTATAACAACTCCAAACTCTAAGATACACTCAGACGTCTTAGAAAGACCCCAGATGCTGCAGATCCAAAACGGGCTACATCATATCATTTTTCTGCATAAAGTAGCCCCTCGTACTGACGTCATTCGCTAAATCATCCAAGGAAACAGGTGACAATCTTTCCTTTGCCTGCCTCATTTGATCACCAGACGGAGCAGGTTATACCTACTAAATGTTTATCAGATCCATCCCTCTTCTCTTGGCTTGGGTGCTCACTATCTCTTCTCTGAACATCAGCAGACACCTCCTGACTTACCTGTTTACCTCTCTCTTCTCTCTTCCTGTCTACTTGCTCTACAGATGTAGAAGGTACCTCTGTGAATGGGTCACCTCCTACTTACATCTCCCTCTGGATGCCCCTCGTCATACTGTCCACTACAGTTCTAGCATCTGCAGAGAGGACTCTCAGCAACTAGCGCTGCCTGCTCCCGTGGGCAGCTTGGCCTTCCTGCCTAAGACTTTCTAATGGCGAAATGCCAGCCCCTTATTCATCATTATACACACCGTCCTGCTTCAGCCCTCTGTGTTCTTTCTGTTCTTGTGTCCCCATCTGCCCAGAGCGCCTTCCCTTTGGCTGATGCCCACCCATCCCCTCAGAGCAGATTTAGAGTCCTTCCTCCAGAGGGCTTTCTTAACTGCCACCTAGAGGAGGCAACTCCTCCGAGTCTTTATTACTTATGCTTCTGCTTCCCTCTTACTGAGATTTTCTTTGCTTACAATCATCAGTTTATATGTAGTATTATCCATGCATATTTCTACTGCTCTCACAGTATTTTTAAAAATAATCCATCAATAGTATTTCCCATCCAGAGGTCAGACAGTATGTTGGATTTGTCAGCTTACGTGTATCTTGTCTTTATATCCTCAGAACCTAGCACAGTGCTTGGCAATCACTCAATGTTTCATGAATGAATGGTTTTCAGAAAACCACTGTCTGTCCTTAGCAAGTGCATATGGTAGCACATATTCCTCAATTTGGGGATTCCACATCATAGAATTTTTAAAGCCAAAGACACCTTTGGAATATCTTTAGTCCAATGGACTAAAGGAAAACTTGCTAGAAGAGGTAACATGGTTTGCTCACGTTACACTCTACCAATACACCTCCATTACATACTACCAGCATGGGGACTTCCATGAAAAATGGGCCCCTTGAAGTGTTCTACCAGAATAAAAAGATGCGTGAACACATGAATAGTTTGTAAAAGGATGTACGTAACTTCCTTCTTCCCTTAGAGTTTCAGAGTGCACATTAGCGTACTGAAGACCCAGAGAGGTCCTGTGCTCGGAAACCTGGCAAACTGGTTTTGATTCTGCACTCCCCAAACTAACGTGATCACAGAATACATTTTATAACACATTCATGTAAGGTCTTGAATGGTTCTTTGAAAGACGTAATTTCTCCTCAGTTCAGTTTCATACCTTGGACGTGGGTTAAGAACCAAGTAAGACTGACTTTGAAAGCTCGTGGCTATTACAGAACTGGAGGAAAGGGCACAAGACACTGTGTCCAGGAAGCCAGTACAAATGAAACAAGATCATGAAATGCTCAGGAGATCAGAGCCTGAGGCCTCACAGCTTCTGAATGAATTTGGGCACTCACTTGACCTGCTCTCTGAGCCCGGTTGCCTTATTTATAAACTGGGGTAACGCCAAATGTACTGGCTGTGCGGAAGTCGAGTGAATTAATGTAGCTCAGCTGGCCCATCGTCCTGGCTTGGCCGATGCCACCTTCTGCCCCACCTCATTTATGCAGAAATTGGCCTCTGAATTGCCAGAAGTCACTGAGAGGTGTGCAGAGATAATAAGTCATCCCAAATGTTAAACAACTCCAGAGCAGAGTAAGAGAGACAGTTATCCTTGAAGACTACCAAAAAGAGGTTTTAAATTCTTATGCAAAATTTTTATATCACTCGAATATGCTACCATTAGCACTCATTAGGCTCAGCTGTGCTGTTATAACTTCATCTCTTCTCTTTTTATTTAAAACCACTATAGCCTTTTTGAAAGGAATTTCTTAATTTCTTGGAGATACTCTTACATGTGCATACCTTCTGTAAAGTTTCATACATGACATTCCCACATTGGGCAGAAAATGCAGTAGCCAATACCTTATGCCCCATGACTACAACCCTTATATGCATACAGACAGGTAGCTTCCAAAATGCCAGCACTGGGCTGGGGATATAGCACAGTGGCACAGTGCCTTGTTTTGTAAGTGCAAGGTCCTGAGTTCGATTCCTAGTACCCCCCCCAGAAGAAAAAGCCTCCTTACAAAATGCCAACACTTTTATGGTGATTTCTTTGCACAAACCTATGAACAACAATTATCAATAACCACAGCAATCACTTCTGACTCCCTAGTGTTCCAAACGATAAGGACAAGGTGTGTGTCCTAGGGAGCCCTGAGATGCACCTTTTATAGGAAGGTTGCAGTAGCAGCTGAAAGAGGATTTCTGCACCAAGAGCTCTTCGGAGGCCTGGATCACTGGTAAAATCTGGTCCAATACCATTGTCATTTGTTAAATGATAACTCATCCTTATTCCAAAGAAAGTGTGAGGGAGGAAGCTGGGCACACATGCAAACGCACGTTCCAGTGGCCATAAAATGCCTGCTGAAAGAACACAGAGCAGCTGGGCCTGTTCCCTCCCTCATATCCTCTCTGGGAAAAAACCTTATGGAGGGACTCAGCGCCCTCCAGAAGAAATGCAGAAGCAAGTGTCAGGAAAGCTGAGTAGTACCTAAGTTCCTGGGCCAGAGGACATAAAGCAAGAGCAAAAGGCATCTTAAGGATGCTGCCAGGAAGGCTTGTGCATGGGGCGGAAAGACAGCTCCTGCCAAGGCAACCTGCACGGGGAGAGGAGGTATTCACGTAGCCCACTGCCCACCACCACCTGACGCCCCTGCGCTGCCTTCTCCCTGCTCACCGTCTGACCCGCCATCACCTTTACTCCCTGCCACGCCCCGCCGCCACGTCTTCGTCTGCCTTCACTTCTCAGGCTGGAAAACTCTCCCCCTTCTGAGCTCTTCTTGTCACCAGTGATCATGTAATATTCCAGGGCAGGGATCCTTCTCTTCTACTGTCCAGGTCTTGTTACAATTCTAGCATTCAGCACATCACTTAATTGTTCTCTGGCTTTAAGTGTGCTTACTTTGGAAATTTTTAAGGATAGATAAGATACCTTAGTATGTATTCTTTATTATTATAAGTAATCATTTAAAATCTATTGAGCATTCACCAGGCACATTTACTCTAATGAAAATTAAACATTTCATTTAATTTTCACAACTGGTGCATAAGGTGCATACTACTCTTCGATGTGTTTCAGAGTTTGATTTTACTTAATGAGCAACAATTAGTTACCCAGGACTGCTCCAAGCTCTTTATCGATATTAATTTGTGTGCTCGTCATATCAACTCTATGAAGTTTGCTAAGTTATTATCCCAAAGGGAGGAAAAAGAAGTAGCCCCAGGTCATGGAGTTGCTAGGCAGCAGACCAAGGTTCAAACCAAAAGAGTTTGGCTCTGAAATCCGCACTCTGACAGCTGAGCATGTGGACCTAACATTAGTCACGCTGCACTGGAGAATGGACCGGTTTTAAGAGACCCAGTGGGCACCCACAAGCATGTATTTGAAACAACAAATATCTCCTCCTCCTTAACCCTTAAACAAGAAGTCTCCTGAAGACTTGATTTAAAGCACATTTGAAAACATATTAAAAATAAAATATTCTTTTAAAAAATATTGAACTCAAATCTAGCTCCTATTAAGTTTTAAAAGGTCTGGAATTAAGACTCATTAATTTACTTATTCAAGAAATGTTTATGAGGGCCTGTTTAGTTATCTGACACTGTGCTAGCCTCTACAAATATAGCAGTGAATGAGAAAGAGAAATTAAAGCAAACTGAAATCTGAATAACCAAAAATATAAAGGAATTAACTTGTGTATACATATCTCAATGAAATAAAAATATAAAGATATATATATATATATATATATATATATGAAATAGAGCTTCTTCAAGCAGCAACCAGAAGCCCTGAATTATTCACTATCACTAAGTCAACTTGTCCAAAAATGAACTTAGATGAGCTACTAAATGGGGAAGTAGAAAATACCATGGTTGAACCACAGTGTTAAAGCACTTGTACCATGAAAGATGCAAAAAGGTTGGTGAAGTGGTACTAAGCTACAGTGAGACTGGAGAAGGAAGTTCTGTGTGCTACTGCACAGTGAGGTGGATACAGATGATGCCTTGACTATACACTTCACAAGGCTAGGATGAAGTACATGGAAAGTTCTCACCATTAAGAAATGATAAGTATTTGAGGAAAGAGATGTTTAACAAGGTTTAAACAGTACACAATGCATACATGCATGGAAACATCACAAGGTACCCTATTAATACCCACACTTTTTCTTTTTGGATGTCTCAATTAAGAATTAACTTGAAAAGCTAACCAGATTAGGTAATTGAAAAAGTATATCATTTGTATTCTGATTTAACTACTTTAATGCTGAGCATACAGTAGGTTTTCCATTGCCATTAGCTCAATATACAGAGAGGAAGAGAGAGAAAGCGGAAATAAGAGTAAATTTGGGAAGGAAATAAAGGTCATAGTATTCAAATTAGAACTGAAGAGGCAACAAAGGGGATAGGGGTATGGCTCAGAGGCAGAGTAAATTCCCCGCCTGTGCAAGGCCCTGGTTTCTACCCCCAACACGATAGAGAGGGTGGGGAAAGACAAGAGGGAGGGGGAGGACAAGAAGTGTGGGAGAAGAGGGAGGGGAGAAGAAGAGGGAGGGGAGAAGAGGTGAGGGGGAAGGGGGAGGGGAGAACGAAGAAGAGGTGAGGGAAAAGGAGCGGAGAAGGGGGGGGAGGGAGGGACAAGAAGCCACGGAGTGACTGACAGGGTGCAGAGTGACATACGAAGGTGATGGCACGCTCAAGAGATGAGGGAGAGGAGAAGACAGGCTAGATTAAGTCTAAAGTGAAGGAGCAAACTGTCGTGCGATGGGCCCAAGACCAGAGGGCACCGCACACCCGCTCTGAGTGGGAGATGAATGCTGATTGACAGCAGCCACTGTGAGTGTGCTTTGCTTCCCAGGGGTAGGCAGAGAGTAAAGCTCCTTCAGAAAGCAGTCATTTCTGTTGGGCTGAAAATTATAAAGGCTGGCCCCCAAACCGGGAACAACCGCATAAAGTCACCTTGCAAAGCCATGGCTGTGAGTTCCTTTAGCCCGCTCCAGGCCACGTGCTCAGGGCAGCTCCTCCGAATAACCAAGTCACCCTTCTGCCTGCACACCACCACCTCCAGGCTCTCCACACATGCGCCGGCATGGTTCCGGCTGTGATACTGCTGCGCAGGCGCACGGGGGGGGGGTGGCGGGGCGTCCCGTCATGCTGAGCCCACTTTGTAGCAGCACCGTAAGGGGTTAGGATATGTTGTGAGCTGATGTGGCAGGAGGCCTGTCTGACTCAAATGAGTTGCCCTAATACAGGTGCAAATCATCTCACAAGTGAGACTGTGCAGTGAAAATGATGTTTCTCAAAGCCCTTAAAACGGTAGCAAAAAGTAATGAATTCTCCCTCTTTCAAAATATTTAAGAGTACAGAAGCAATATTGACCTGAGATGTTTTAGCCTGAATGGACTATTATTATTATTTTTTTTTTTTTGGTCTTTTTTTGAGACAGGATCTCAGTATGCAGTTCAGGCTGGCCTGAAGCTCAATTTGTAGCCCAGGCTGGTCTCAAACTTGCAATGATCCTCCTGCCTCAGCCTCCCAAGTGCTGGGATTACAGGTGTGCGCCACCACACCTGGCCATACCATTATTTATTACTTATAGTACTAAGTTTCCATGACAGGTAAACATTTTTAAAGCTATTGTAGGTTAAACTAGTGGTTCTAGAACAACTAAAAATTGAGAGAGTAAATCTTGTCTTCCAGGAGAGGATCAGTAACCCAGTGATTAAAGTTCCTTCTTAAATGGGACCTTCTCGGTCACCAGAACTAGTATCTACTGACCTGAAAGGGACGTGCTCAGGTTTTATTTGTACCTCTGACAACAAAAGGTGAGGAGCATGCTGAGCTCAGTGCAGAACTAAAGCCTAGTTCTTCTTCTAGAGATAAGCTTCCCTTTAGCAGGTGAAGGGAAAGCGAAAATAAAGGGTATGTAAGCACACAGAAAACATAATCTGTCAGCACTGCCAAAGCTCAGAGCTACAGTCCTGGCCTCAGCCAGCTGAGGGGCCAGGACTTGAACCACAGTCCCAACAAGGAGAAAAGTGGAAAATGTTACTTTATGTACTTCCTGCAGGTTTGCAATTACTTGTTAACGTTTGTCTACTTTAGCGAGACTGAAAAGTAAAGCTGTAGAATCCATGGTTTATATCCAGAAAAATAAGGTAACCCATGAGAAAAATCCCACTGTGAACTGGAAATCAATAGAAGCTAGTTATGGGTAAAACATTTTATCCCTTACATATATGTCTTTATTGACAAGTTCCAATTTACTTAGGTCTTGCCCCTGCCTAGACATGTACATTAGTATGTTGTGTTCTATCACATCTGAAGGCCTTGTCCAAAGTAAATTTGGGGATGCATTTCACAGCATAATATCCTTGTCCCTGTTCAGTCCACAAGAGCTTCCTGAAAGTGCTGACCATAGGACCATCCACCTCAGGGCACATATTGGGCCGCACAGACACAAGCTTATGAATGGTAGGGCTCCCTCCGAGTGGGTTAAATTTGGCTGTGTGTGGGCAGGGGGTTAGGTCTACTTCAGCTTCCTAATAAAAATTTAGAATAGAAGAAATAGGAATTTCCAAATGTGGATATCATTTTAGAAAGTCTCTCCATCTTTTTAATGTGGCAAAATACTTAAATACAAATTTTACCACTTTGAAGTGTACATCCAGTGGTGCTAAGTACATTTCCAACATTGTGCAAGGGTTATTACTATCTAGTTCCAGAACATTTTCATAAACTCAGATGAAAATACTATATCCATTAAAGCTTTTCTACGCTGTGGTTGTTGTTGTTTTGTGGTGCTGGGATCAAACCCAGGGCCTCGCACACATCAAACACACGCCCCCAGAGTTGCTTCTGGTTGATTTTTATTTTATACTGGGAATTGAACTCAGGACCTTGCACTTGCCAGGCAGGCACTTGTGCTGCTGAGCTACATCCCCAGCCCTGCTTCTGGATGATTATGAATTAGCCACGTTTTTCAATTCTTTCTGTGACCTCTTGCAGTACATGGAACGGTACTTTTAGCATGGCCAAGATCAGAAGTTAATTTGGTCTGAAGAGCAGTTTATGCTTGAGGGCCCCACAATAAAGGAAAAGCAATGGCGACTTAAGAAGAAAGAAATAAAGAGATACAAGGATCTGAAGTGGAGAGATATAGTCCCCAAGATCCCCCAGGGAGTGCCGCCTGCCCAAAGGCAGTAATCCCCAAAGAGCGAGCCCCGGCTGGACTCTTGGGAGGTGGCTCAAACCCTAATCAATGAAATCCTTCAGTCTACTGAAAACTAGATGATTAAAGCAGGTAAACTTGTACACAATCTTAGGTCTCTTCTATCTGTTAGTAAAATAACTAGAAGAGATTTTTTTTTCTATTTTATAAAATTTGCATAGAAATCCCTCCTACCTCCAAGAACCAGGACCTAAATGACACATACACAGCAATCCAGCTGGGGTCACTGTTATGCCCAAATAATGAAAATATGCAAACAAATATACTCTCAGGTAACTTACTCAGTGAGCTTAGCCAATTGTTCGCACAGCTCTAAACCGCTGCTCAAAAAGTCAAATCAAGGAAGTTCAACCTCCTCCACCCCACGTTCAAACGACAAACTCATCTCATGCAACTTGGTCATTAATAAACTGACCATCACCAAGAAAGGAAGTGAAATTCAGAAAACTCACCCTATGTCCTGTGCTCACGTGTACATACATGCTTCTCAGGGGCCCAGCTTCCGACACAATGAGTTTGGGTTGCCCTTTTATTGCTTTAATATCAAATTGCCTATTTTTGTAAAGTACAAATCTGCCTTGCTTCACAAACATTTGACGATATGCATGCATAATCAGTAGTACCAAATTTGCCACTGCTTAAGTATTTGGATCTGTGTAGTTTCCAAACATTCATTTAACGGCTCTTTGCTGATGGTAAAGAGGTGACATGTTATCTTATTCATTTTAATTAAGTAATATGTGAATGGATTTTTCACTCTAAAAACAGATTGACAAAGTACAGAAATAAAGCAAACTATAAACATTTTTATCATAGGGAATTAATACATGTTAACTCTTAGAGATATATCTTATCAATATTGTTTCATTTTTATGTATCTATATATGCTTTTAAAAAATATATAAATGGGATCCTATCATTCGTTCAATAGATATTTGCTGAGACCCAACAATGACAGACATAAGCTAGGTCCTGGGAACAAGACAGTGACCTTTAATATATGTTATAAGCATTATTGGCAAGAAATTTAACAAAACTGTAAGCATATAGTATATAATCAGATCATAACTGCTATGACAAAAAAAATAAGACAATGGATTATACTGTGTGACAACTAATACAGATGACTAGGAAAGCCAGCATCTCTGAGTGAAATTTGGGTTAACAGAATATTATGTGTATTGTTTAGGACTTGTGTTTATCATTTAATGTATCTTTTTTTTTACTTGGCAAAATTGTCCTGAGATTCATTCATGTCTTTGTGTGTGTGCACAGTTTTCTTTCTTTTTCTTTTTTTTATTTTAAAGATAAAAGAACAGAAACATATTAACAAACACACGTACATTTAGAAAAGAGCACAAAAACAATACAAGCAATGCAGAATTTCAGACAAGGTGATAGGAAATTAACAATGGTGGTTGTACTACATATGTATATCTTCCAGTTGGTTACTGAGATAAACAAACACAGGCATGTAAGATTGATCAAACAATTAAACATTAGCTGTTCCTTTCAATAAAGCTACAGAAATCAGTAGCACAACTATCTTAGCTATCCTGTGTATACATATATACATATTTTCCCTTCTTTCTTTCCTCTTTTCCCTCATGGAGGTCAATACATTGCTTTATCTTATCCTAATTGTTAGCAGTCATACATTTTACTGTGATATTTCCATAATTCTTTTTTTTTTTTTTTTGCGGTACTGGGGATCGAACTCAGGACCCTGTGCTTGCTAGGCAAGCGCTTATTCCACTGAGCTATATCCCCAGCCCCCTCCGTAATTCATTTAGCTATGACTCTATTGACAGAAAAATGTTTTCTTGACTTTAACCTCTTTGCAATTCAATAGGTTAAAACCTCCCCTTTTTAAAAATGATGATTAGAAATGCCACATCACCATACACAAAAAAGTCATTATAGGTTACTATAGACAGGCTATGGCAAAGCTAGACATGCCATACAAAGGGACTGGGTCAGGAGTGTGTGTGTGTGTGTGTGTGTATTCACATGTGTCTGCTTACAACTTACAGATAGATGTATGCAATAGCTAAGATTTTATAGCCAATAACCACAGAGTTAGCACCATTTGACACATTTATAAAAGTTCAATTACAGAAGCAATAAGCACTGTCCCAAATGCAAAGACCTTTACTTATGACTTTTCCTTATTCAGTGATTTTGGAGAGTAACATTTTAAAGCTTTGTTTGCTGACCTCAGTCTCATGCTTTTCTGAGAGTTCTTAATCTGTCTTTTTCGTGGCTAAAGAGCAAATAGTCTCATCAGAGACCATAATGCCTGTTACGAAATCTGCTTCAGACTGTACGTTTTGCAATATCTTTATAATTTTCTTCTAGCTTAACACATTATTATAAAGTGAATTTTTCACTGTTTCAAACTATTTATTTACCAACCTTTTTTTTTCTTATAGCCACAAAGGCTTTGGCCTAAGGTTGGATCTTAGTGTAAAATTCTCAACAAAGAATGAAGAAGCCACAGGGTGACCCCTTAAAACATGGCAATCATTCTTTTTATTTCCACTTAACAGGTCCATCATTCTTCATTTCCCAATTCTGTCACCCATTGCCATTTACTACACTTTGATGATTTTCCCAAGTAGAGTTTTGAAGACCTCTGAAGTCTGACAGGAGATTAAAAAACCCCTTTGGAGGAAGCTGATCAGACATGCTGGGTCACCTTTAGTTGTCATCTATCTATATTTTCAGACACAGCTCTGAGCTAATCAGTTCTTTTAAGAACTACCAATACAAAGATTTATTTGTTGTGTACCTAGAACTGCATGCAGTATCATCATGACCATAGTGACCATTTGCCTAAAACATTACTTGCCAACTTATTTTGCTGAAGAGTCGAGGCTACAGGAAGAATAACAGACAACATCCTGGTTTTATTTTATTAAATTGAACATATGTTAAATATCTACCACGAGCCAGACACTTTGTTGTAATCTACAGAAAATGAAAATAAACAACATTTAGTCATTACTTTAGAAAACATAATGGGCACAAAGTCAGTTCATAAATATGCAATGAGTGGTATAAAATCCTACCAGATACACATTAGCACATTTGATGGGTAAGCAGAGGAGGCTTCAAGAAGGAGATTTCAACTGCGATTTGCCAGATAAAGAAGAAAACTTTGACAATGAAGATTAGTTTTGCTGAGTTAGCGGGACACAGTGTTCCCTGCATCAGAGGGACACACGGTCAGCTGAACAACAAAACAAGTCACTGGTCAGACCAGGAAGCCGACTTAGGAAAACAACAGGTCATTTTCTGTGCAAGAAATAATAAGCAAACACATGGTGTATGTATTTCACCAGACGGGTTAGTTAAAAAGGTCTTTTCTAGGCAAGTATTGTACATATATATACAGATATAAGTGCCAAGATTGTCCCTCACCTTAAGTTATAGTAAGAAGAAATAAAATTGTTTACAAAGTCCCTTGAAAAGACTCAATACTAAATGGGCCAGACACATTTAGAATTTAGAGCATTTCCCCATGGATAAATACAACAAAGTCACCCACACCCACCATTAGCACCAACAAAATCGGACATTCAGGTCCTCCTCGTTAGATACCTGGGAGGACATTCTACATTCCTACAAAAAACACCCGGTGAAGTTTCATTTGTCTCCTTGGGAGCCAGTGAAACCACCTGAGTTTACATTTCTAACATCCAGGAACCAGGGCTTTTTGAACTTTAGGATGAGAGAGTTAATTGGCGAACAACTTTATAAATTCTGAGGACAGATGGGCATACTTCAGGTCATCTGTCATACTACCACACAGGAAGTTAGTGTTAATAATAGCTTCATAACATTCAGCAAAGATTGCAAACCTGCTCACCCTCCTCCATCCCCCGTGTCTCCCCACCTTGATGCATTTGGTCATTTCCTTAGTTGTTGCAGGTCAACCGCCTGCTGGCTGAGGACTCAGTAGGATTCCACAGTTACCCTTCCCCAGGAGCCCACAGTGCAGTAAGCAGATAAGACAGTCAGCACTTTGACTCCAGAATGGCAAATGCCAGAGTAGAGGTGCACACAGAGGACCACAAAAATAACAGAAAAGGGACCAGGAACACCAGAAGATGCTTTCCAGAGCAGCTTAATATTAAAGAACAGGGTCAAGGGGACAACATGTGCAAATTCACTGAGGCTTATTATGAACTGCCAATAGATCAGTATAGCTTACATCAGGGACCCATCTGGGGAAAGTGTCACTGAAGCTGGGAAAAGAGGCAGAGGCCCGACCATGCAGGCCTTCCTTAACAAAATGTCAGTTTACACTGTGCACACCCTCCATGTCAGAGTTGTGTCTGGTCTATCCAGCATTCATGTTCTTAGAGGCCCTCACAGTGAGTTCATACAAGCTCATTTGGTTGCCATCATTTAAAAAGCATGAAGTGTAACATAAAAAAATGTATGTTTTTGCCTTCTCTTTAAAACTCAGAAGACAATCCTAGACTCAGATTCCCAGCTGCCAGGAGTTAGTAGAAGCTTCACTTGCAGGTAGAAGAGTGGCTGTCTTTGCTATGTAGACACAGGCTCTCTCCCAAGATTTCATCCCCAACTTATGTACATTGTGAGCCTGGCCCCTGGAGGCATCTACATTTGCTCTCTGCTTTGTGGTTCAGTCTGATACAGTGTCTTACAATAAAGAGAAAAACTGAGTTTGTCTTTGGGGAACTCTTACATTTTCTGTGGGTTGAAGAATCTGCATTCCTTGCCTGAAGACATGGAAATACATACACAAGCACATGGAAATGGCAGGCTGTCCCTCCAGAAGCAAGCAGGTATATAATTAAATTATCTCAGCAATGCAAAGTGGAACATCATGTTTATAGGAGAGTTCTATACTCGACTTCTAGAGATTAACACCTAAAAAAAATTAGAATAGTCTTTCAAAGAACTTAATACCATTTTATGGAACAGTAAAAGATTACAACATACTTAAAAATAAATATAACTAAAGAAAAGAAAGATATTTAAAGAGAAAATCATAACACTATTACATCCCATAAGGAAGACCTAAATAACACAAAATATTTGATATCCCTAAATAAAACTAGTATTAAATAGAGCCATGTTGCTGGGTTTTGTGGGTCAAATATTGACAATTTCCTATGCTGCAATGTAAAAGTAAATATGACAATTCTTCCCAAAGTATTATATAAGTTCAAGGGAATTCCAATCAGTATCACAATAGCTCTTGTTACCAAATTTGACAAACTCGGCCAGGGATACAGCTCAGCAGTACAGCACCTGCCTGGCAAGTGCAAGGTCCTGAGTTCGATTTCTGGTACCAAAAAAAAAAATTGACAAACTACATCAAAACTTTATATCAAAGAATAAAAGGCCAAGAACAGTTAATACCACTTTGAAGAAAGGGTGAAGGCTATACCAAATACCAAGATATATTAAGCCAGTCATGGTGGCACATGCCTGTAATCCCAGTGACGCAGGAGGCTAACGCAAGATGATCACAAATTCAAGCCCAGCTTGGGCAATTTAGCAAGACCCAGTCTCAAAATAAAATTTAAAACAGCTGGGAACATAGTTCAGCAATAGAGCATTTTAGCATGTGCAACACCCTGGGTTTAATCTACAGTACTTCCAAAACAAAACAGATTTTACAATGAGAAACTCTATAAGGGGAATACTTCATGAACTTAGACTAGAAAAAAAAATTTAACTACAAAAAACACAAATTGTACCAGAAAATATTCCACCTGACTACACTAAAATCTTAAAAGTGTTTGTATTAAAAATTCACTGTAAGCAAACTTTAAAGACAACTGGGAGAATATTACAACATACTTAATCAACAAAGTATCAGAATCCAAAAGTATAAAGACCCTTAAAATCCTTCAGCAAAAGACAAACACACAAATAGAAAAATGAGTGAAAGATATGAAGAGGAAATTTACAGAAAAAAGCGTGAATGGCCAATAAAAATGTTTCACCTAACTAGTAACCAGAGAAATGTGGATTAAAACCACTGCAAGATACCATTTCACTTTGCCATCAATTAAAATTATTAGAGTGTTTGTAAGTAAATGGATAAGCAGGAGCTCTTATTGTTGGCTAAAGCATAAACTGGATCTATTTTGGAAAGAACATTGTAATATGCTTGGTAGGGTTGAAAACAGGTAAATCTCATGAACCTGCCTAGGAAATGTGTCCCTAACAATGTAAACACAATTGTGTGAGATATTCAGTGCAGCCTTCTTTGGCGAGCAAAAAAAGTGAAAACTACCTGACTATTCTACAGTAGAGAATATTACACATTGCTTTAAAAATGAACTTTATCTACATACTGTATTAACAAGGGTGAAATCACTGAAGTAGAAGAAAAGGTTGACAAAGGATATATACTTGTACTATGACACTGTTCACTTAGAATTTTTAAACAGAATATTATATATTGTATGCAGACGTGTGTCTACAGTAAGTCCCCAACTTCCAAACAAGTTCTGCTCTGGGAGAATGTTCCTAAGTCAGATTCTGCCATGAGTCAGATTCATTCATAAATCCAACTCAACTGTAAGTCCAACAAGTGAGTTTTATCCACCTTTGACACAAATATACAACGTAAAGCATAAAATTCCAAATGGCCACATCACCACTGCTTTTCCTCTCACTTCCAGACATCCTGGGCTCTGACTGAGCGCTGTACTACTGTACACTACCGCACTGTATGGTACGCACACAGCAGCACACTGTGACAAAGGCCATGGACACGTGAGCTACTCCTGCAATGTGTTTACATCTACGAATGCTCATAACAGCAAGGTCTATTTGTATCTGTGAAAGTTCCCAACTTGAATGTTCCTAATTTGGACACTTACTGTATATAGAGAAAGTATAACAACCTGCACAAGAATGATACACTCTAAGGTCAGGATAGTAACACCTCTGGACAGAGAAGCTGAAGGACAGGACAAAGTATCTCTGGATTTTAGCAGGGCATGGTGGTGAAGCAGGAGGATTACAAATTGAAGCCCAGCCTGGGCAACTCAGCAACTAAGCAAGACCCTGAACCCAAATAAAAGTAAATAAAAAGTAAAGTTTTAAAAGCTGGATGTAGCTCAGTGTGAAGGTCCTAGGTTCAATGCCCAGAAGCACAGAGAAAGTATTCATAAGTTTTATTTCATGAGAGAGAGGGAGGAAGAGAGGAGGAGAGACCTAAAGCTAATGTGGCAAAATGTTGACACGGTAAAAGAATTAAAGTTGAACCTAAATAGGACCTTTGTTAAGCGGTGTGCTCCTCAACAGAATAGGGCCTGGATTGTAATGACTGGTCTATAAAGTGAAGACCAACAGGTTAAGGCAGTATGGAAACTCGGGGAAACTATGAATGAAGCGGGCTGGTGGGCTGAGGATAGAGTGTTTGCCTAGCATGTGCAAGGCCTGTGGATCAATCTGTAGCACTATGAACATAGAAGGACAAGATTATTTGAGCAATGGGGAAAATAATTATAAGAATAATGCTGAGACAAGAGAGGTTTGAGGGCAGTCTGGGCAACATAGGGAGTCTCTGTCTTAAAAAATAATAATAATTACAAAACAGCACTAAGGATGGTAACTTCAAGCCCTTTGATGTCACGGCGTTAAGTTGGGATCTGAATGACAAAGATGAGAAGTAGTAGGTAGCTGCTACTGTAAATGTGCCCTGACCCTCACTTGCCCGCTGTATACCAGTATTTAATTTATATTCCATGACTGTCATGCATACTATATATTACACTGCAAAATTTCAAAGTTTTCACTGAAATTATCTCAGCTGTGATCATAGCTGATCATTCATGGTATTGAATACCATGAAGTAGTCAGGGAAATTATTATTCTTATTCAACAGTGGGGAAAATAGCTCCAAAGAGATCTGATGACTTAGTCAAGGTTGTAAGAGAGTGCTCATTTTCCCAGTTGTCTGGATTTAAAATACTGGGCTCACCTTGGACTCATCTCTACTCTTGCACCTAAGAAAGCACCAATTCCTGTTTCTACAAATGTGCTTCCATTTCTTCCACTCCGTTTCCTTTCCCACCATCCAGGTTTGCGGAACTGAATGACAACTGGGGGCCCGGACTCCCAGCGGCCGCTCTTTCCTTCCAGTCCATCCTGCGGTCTCCTTGCAGACTAAACTTCCCTAAACACCACTTCCACTGTGTCATTTCCCGGATCAAAACATCTCCCTGACTCTCTCCTCCCCCAACCAAGATTTCAAAGTTCTTCTCAATCTCAACTCACCTTTTCCAGTTAATACTCAAAGCAGGTGCTTTGGAAACAGGGATGTCCAAAGGATGCAAATTAAAGCAACAATCATTTCAGCTGTCAAATTGCTGAAGTTTTATGGTTTTTACTTTTAAAACGATACTGCTCAACACTGGTAAAATGGTAACAAAACAGTCTCTTATCCACTAGGAGGAGTGTTGACAGGTATAATTTTTTGGAAGGCAATTTGATTATACGGATCAAATGTGTTTGACCTATAGCTCTTTATGGGAATATATCCTAAGGAAATAATCTGAAATGCAGAAAACTATTTATGCCTAAAGATGTTAATTGTACTATTATTTACATTAAATTATTAGAGATGACTAATGCCAATCAATAGGGAAATGATTAAAATTATAACAAGTACATATGATAGATGCTTTTAAATATATATTAAATATTTAAAAGCATCTATCATATGTACTTGTTATAATTTTAATATATATATTTAATATATATATTTAATATATATTAAATATATATGCATATGAAAAAAACACAATCTCTATTAAGGGAGAAGTAGGATTTAATGTATAATGTTTAGGAGAAAGCTTACCATTATTCACTTAGAGATTTTCTTTTCTCTCCCAAAACATTACTTCACACTTTTTTCCTGTCTCTTCAAAACTCCAAAATTCCTTTCTCTTCTTCCCCTTAGCAAATGAGTAGCTCTGGTTTGTTGAGAAAATGTATCATCAAAATTTCCCCTCGCCTTGCCCCTTCAAGCTCTCATCCTTCCTGTTGCAATGAACCAAGTGTCCCTGCTCCTATCCAAAGTCAACTTGGCCACTGACTCCACTTCTTCAGGACTCTGCTCTTGGCATTACCTCTTCTGCCTCCCGGAATTTGTCACCCTCCCTTTCTCCGAGTCTTTCTGTCACCACATAAGCATGCTATAATAATCTATATCTTGCAAAACAGTTTTCTTGACCTTATGTTGTTCTCTGGCTACCTCTATGAAAGCAAACTTCCCTTCACCATCTCCAGTGGGTCACCTTCTGCTCTCTTGCTGCGACCGAGGTGGGGCTTTTCTCCCACATGTCACTGAAGTGGCTCACTGTCAAGTCCGGGAGGTAGTTAGGTTCCTTCCTCGTAGTTGCTTGGCAGAGCTGACTGTTCTCTCCTGTTCTCTCCTTGGGGTCTAGGAACCATACTTCCGGTTTTCTCGCTACCTACTGGGGTCCTCCTTCTCTGTGACTTCCTCTTCCTACTCCAAATTTGCAGGGCTCCACCTTCAGATTTCACTCCTCCCCCTCTGTTCTCTGTCCATGACACCTATCTCTGGGCCTGTGACTTTCCTGCTTTCTCTATCCTGACTTTATAGCTGCCTCTCATCCTGACCTCCTCCCTAAGCTCCTGATAAAACTTACTCGCTGGGTGTGTAGCAGCCATCTTGCGTTTATGGTGTGTCGGATGGGTCAGAACTTGATCGTTGTCTCTGAAACCTGCCCTCTCCCATCCTTCCCATCTCAGGAAGGAACGATGCAGCCATTCTCCCAGTTGTTCAAACCGTGAACCTGGAGGGCAACCTTTTATGTCTTTTTCTTACATATCATGCACTGTTCAAAAGCTGACAGATGCTGCCTTCAAAAAAATCCCAAAGGCACCAACCGTTACTATTTACAACACAGTCATTCCAGCCAAGCCACTATGTCTTGCATTGGACAAATTCGGTAGCCAGCTACTTGCCTTCCATGTTTCCAAACTGCTCCCCACAGAGTTTTACAAACCACCAGTAGCTTAAGACTGCACTTGGAGTAGAATTGTAAGCCCTTACCATGGCCCCCAGGGTCACACGTGAACAGGATCCTGTCTCACTGCTTTTTTGCCCCCAAAGTCCCGGACTAGCACCCAAGGTCTCACACATACTGGCCTGTGTTTTACCACTGATCTGCATTTCCAACCCTCGTTCTCATCTCCTCTGCTGGCCTACTTTGCCACAGGGGTATTTTCCTGTTTCTTAAGCCCATTTCTGCCCTCAGAGACGATACATGTGCCTAAAGTGCTATTTTCCAGGACTTCAGATGGCTCATTTCCTCCCAGGATCTTTAACTGAGTTTATTTTCTTCATAGACTTCTTTGCTACTTGAAATTATGTTATTTATTTACAAGTCTCCAAAGCTAGAACTTAAACTCTCTATAGGCAAAAATTTTATTTGCCTGCTTATTATGGTATCACTAGCACATAGAATACTGTCTGGTACATACAGGAAACTCAATTGTTATATGAGGAACAAATTGTGTGAAACTTCACAAAAATAAGACTAAAGAGACAACCTCTGGGAAAAGATAAGATTATGCTTTACTGGTCTGTTTTAAAAACGTATTTTGTGCTTTCAAATATTTTTCAAAGTTTCTATATTGGTTATATCTTTTGTAATCAGGGAACTATTTAAAGTAAAGAAACATAGACCATAGTCTGGTCAGGTCCCTTTTATTACTAACCCAGAACAAACCCTCCATGTACGTTCATTTCTACATCGTGTCTTTTTGCAAGCTATCCTTTCTCACTGCACCTCTGATAATCCTTCAAATCTCTCTCAAGGGCCACCTCCTCTATGTAGCCTTGCCTGAGTACACCACTCTTGTTGATCTCCCACCCTTCCCCAGACTTTGCACCTAGCTAGGTATGGTGTTCAAACATTTATTCATTCTCATTCATTAAATGTGTTCTGTATGGTTTATGTATGTGTCTGTGAGTATGAATGAAAGACAGAGAGAGAAGGGGAAGTATCAATTAATTTTCCCTCTGGAACAGATACCAGGTTTTTCCCTGCTGCACAGCGTCTCTAACATGCACTGATGGCAGAGGAAACAGTCAATAAACACTTGGTGACAGCACCAGGTGGAAAAGCCACTAGGTCCTCGCGCCTGTCAGGGTCCTGAGAACCCAGCGTCCCTGCATTATACCACGCTCTCTAGTACTGAAGTAAATATGTTTACTATCTGCCACGCACCTGCCATTCACTTTCACACTTACCACACAGAAACTGCTTTTTTATCGTAAGATTGAAGAAACTGAAATTTAGAAAGGTAAGCAACTTGCCACATAGTGGTAAGGCCTGGATTCAAACATAGCTCGAGCTCTTTACCACTCTACCATGCCACGCATCAGGCCGTGTGACAAACAAAACATCATTTCCAGGGTGGGAATATAGCTCAGTGGCACAGCATCTGCCTGGCAAATGCAAGGTCCTGAGTTCAATTCCTAGCACCAAAATAAAAAGAAATCATTTCCTTTGACCCATATGCCACAAATATGCATCTGATTAAAGTGCAAGTTCTTGGTCAGATTACTGGACCTTGAGGGTATCTTAGTTTCCTCCTTTGTAAAAGGGAGATGCTCCCCAACTGGTGGTTATAAGTGCTGGGTGCGTAGGACACAGCGGGTATGGAGTGAATATAGTTGTTATTATTAGATATGCCACCTTCCTGATGTCACAACTTTCAAGTCTGGCTTTGGCAGCTCCCCTCAGGGCTCCCTGCTGAGTGTAAAGGTGCATCTCTAAAGCTGGGGATCACAGCTCTGCTGAGCAGGGAAGGTGCCAGCGAAAAGCTGGGAGAAAGAAAACTCACTGTCCGCCCAGGTTAGCGAGAGCTCGGATTTCCTCGTCTAGATGCATAAGGATAGGAAGACACTTGTGTTACCAAAGTAGCCGTTTCTGTTTGTTGTCCAGGCTCGCTAATCTAAACATCTCTCACCCCTTAGGAATTATTTTAGGACCAGGAAACAGCACGCTGTTTATTGAAAGAGTCACAGAAGAGGATGAAGGTGTCTATCAGTGCAGAGCTACCAACCAGAAGGGGGCCGTGGAAAGTTCAGCGTACCTCACCGTGCAAGGTAAACAGCTGTGTGGGACAGCAACCAGAAGCTGTTCAGACACTATTTCCCTGTTTGTTTAACTTCCCACCTCCCATCTCCCACTGCCTGGCCGGTATGCTCCTCTCCCTGACCTCCTCCGCTGCCCCTCCGCAAGGGCTGTCTGGGTCAGGCTGGCAGGGCAGCAGGTGAAGACTCCGACTGGCACAGGCTCTGCAGGGGAGAGGTTCCTGGAAGAAAGGAACCCTGCTGCGAACAGCATGATTACAGTGACCCACAGTGAATGGGCCCGGAATTTCACACCTGTGAGAAATAAGTGCAAGAAGACAGAAAAGTCAGGGGGCAGGGCGGGGAGTGTGGGCCAAGAGGGAGGGATCCCTACCCTTGAATTTGTTTTTTTTTTTCTTCCTGATTCCCAGAAGTCAGACATATGCTACTTTTCACAATATTTTCCTAGACAAGTTTTTACCATGAATAGGTGTAAAATATTATCAGAGAGAAGCAACACATAATAAACCACATTTAAGAAAAATATTCCAGGGGCTGGGGATATAGCTCAGTGGAATAAGTGCTTGCCTAGCAAGCACAGGGTCCTGAGTTCGATCCCCAGTACTGCCAAAAAAAAAAAAAAAAAAGAAAAATATTCCAAGTGCTTCCTGCTTCTAGGCCTCAGACACCTAAAATACAAAGAGGCCTAACTCAACCTTGATTCCACGTGGAAAATAAATTAGGAGTACAGTTTCCATTCTCCAATGCTACAATCATCTAAAACATAAAATTTCCAGTATCATAAAATAACAAACTGGCCCCTTGCAGATATAACTGTTAATGGCATGTTGAGGTTTGGCATGAAAAGATGCAGCATGGTCAGCAGCCTGTTTCCAAATGCTCCGCAGTAGACAGTGATACGTCGGCTGTTGACTGGCTCCAAACTCGAACTTGCTGCTACTCAAACAGAAAATTTAAAGAAAAATCTGCCTGGTGTTTCTAACTTTGCTCCACAGTCAGCCAAAAACTGACTTGAGAAAACTTGCATAGGCCGAGAGTGAGTCCCACAACACACAGTGCTTGTGTCACTGTGTAAAAACAGTCATCATTGTGTTTTTTTGTTGTTTTTGGTGCTTCATTTGCATACAATTTGTAAACGTGGCTCCAGAGGAAGTGAGTGATACCAGCAGTAAAGCTAAGAGGAAAACTGTAAGAGCCACGATAGAGTTAAAGAGAGAAGTCACTGTGAAATACGTTAAAATCTTGGAAAAATGAATTTATAAGTGTAATTTGGGAGCCTCAGAAGAAATTATTTGATTTACTTTCCATTATTTCTTATGGGAAACTATGTTCAGTTTTCAAACTTTTCGAGAACACGAATTTGGAACAAATCGAGTGCAACAACCAAGCTATCACTGTACTTCAAAATATCCAAGTACTGGGCTGGAGAACATGGCGCAGTGGAGTCCTTGCCTAGCATGTGCAAGGCCTTGGAGTTCAAGCCTCTGCAGCACCAAAACAAAACCAAAAAGCAAACAAACAGCATAACCCCAGAATATGCAAACACTTCTGAGGCAGGAACCAGGAAGAAGGTAATTTGCTTTAGTTCTTTTTCCTTGGAAAGTTACATTGCTTAAAGATTATCTCTCTGAGAATTCAGACTTCTTTAAAACAGAATTACCATCTCCATTGTTTACAAGGAAGTAATTAAAATTCTCTTGGAACTGAAATTAACACAAATTTCCAGAAAAAAATGAGAGATTTCCCAAAGACACTTAGAATGGTCCTGTTTGTCTCATAAATGACCCTTTTTATAAAATACTCTTTCAACTCTTCTGTTCATTCATACAGAAAAGTTTATTAAATGTACATCTCTCTTGAATGTCTCCTTCCTAAAAGGGTTGGTCTGTCTTTTAACAATGGGAAAGATCCATGGGTCCTGAATCCCCAGATTCAACCAACTGTAGATCCAAAACATGCAGAACAAAAACACTGCATCTATACTGAACGTACGCAGATTTTTTCCTTGTCATTTATTCCTTAAACTATAATGGCTAGTTTTTTAACATTTAATTGTACTAGGTATTATAAGTAACCTAGAAATGATTTAATGCATATAGGAGGATGTGCAGAAGTTCTATACAAATACTGCCCCGTTATATAAAAGGGGCTTGAACATCCTCAGACTTGACCAAAGAACAACTATGCTTGATCCTATTACCTTTGTAAGAACCTAAAGAAGTAAATAGTGTTATGCTCAATCTATAGATGGGAAGATGGAGACACAGAGAGACTAAATAACCTGCCTAAAGTCACACAGTAAACACACGGTGAGGCTGAGATAGTATAAACCTCCCAAGAATCCCACTCTTCTTCCATTCTTCTCATTCCTGAGAAGGAAGTTGTCTGCAAGGCCTCAGGATAAAACCCAGCTTCTGTACTTTCAGTTATACCGCCATTCTGGTTTTTGCACTACATACTTCTTAATTCTTTACACTGGTCCCTTTTCGAACTGCTATTATGCTTTTCTCAGATGTCAGACTATTTAAAGAATATGGCACACTGATAGTTTCTAGAAGTTTCTAGAAGCTTCTACTCTTTACTCCTGAGGAAAAGGGAATGTTTTCACTGGAACTGCCCATGTTGGCTGCCACTGCCAATGTTCTGACCTTTATCATCTCTTGCCATCATCTTTCAGCCTCCTGTCCCACCCACCTACTTCTCTCACTCTCCAGCAACCCACCCCGCACTCTAAAGTGGTATTTCCCAACTGCCATTTCCCAGTTTACCATTTTACAGTGGCTCCCAATTGCCTACTGTCCCCCTCCAGACACACATGCTCTCCACTGTACTCCAGGGGTCCTTTCTCAGCCTCATCTCAGCCTCGCCTGCCCATTCCCAGACCTCCAGTGAAACTATGCGGGAGTCCCTGAACGTACTCCTCATGGGCTCTGCTTTTCTGCATCTGTTTTCTGATATTTGGAGAGCCCTCCTTCCCAACTTGTTCTCCCCTGGTACAACCCTACCCATCCTTTAAGACCCACTCTGATGTCATTTCTCTATTACTGACCTATTTCTGCATCATTTTTTTTTCTATGCTCCTGTAGTGCTTGATATGTCTCTTGGAAGCTGTGCCTACCATTGTTTCTTGTTTTTTTTATTTTTGTAATACTGGGATTAACTCAGGGCCTTCACACTGAGCTACAGCCCCAGCCTCTTTTATTTTTTTATTTTGAGGCAGGGGATTTTCATTAAGTTAAGTTGTCCAGGCTGGGCTCAAATGCATCATCATCCTGCTTCACGCTTGGTGTGTGCTGCAATGCCTGGTTATTTTCATTTTCCTACCCCAGAGTGCTGAGTAATTTGTTCTGGATCATTCTATGTAGAAAACCACATTTTAAGGTCAGGTGCAGTGGCGGACACCTGTAATCCCAGCACTCAAGAAGCTGAGGCAGGAGGATCATTGTGAGTTCGAGATCAGCCTGGGCTACAAAGTGAACTCAAGGCCAGCCTGAACTGCAAAGCAAGACTCC